>CAIGRT010126555.1:0-13264 GCA_903798405.1 Fraxinus platypoda
TCAACAATGGCTTTTCAGGCTTGAAACTTGAATAGCTCAAGAAAACGTCCAACTTCTTCTTCTCATTCATGTAATCAATCCAAGCAGTAATCAAATTCCCACTCTTCAGCATTAGATTGTCAGTCTTAATTGAGATAAGGCTGTTAATATCCAACCCAACATGGTTGTCATCAGGATCATTAAAGTGTAAATCTTGCAGTGTATCAAATTCAATTGCAATAAATTTGTTCTTGGTCAATTGCAACCAACAAGGCCTAAGTACCCTCTTTCATTTCCCAAGTACCCATAAGTAATTAGAATTCATAAAACACACATTAGAAAAACCCTCAAATTTTTTGGGATCTTATCTGAACTCACAGAAAATATAGTAGAATCAAAGAGACTTACATGATAAATCCAAAACCCAGAAATAAAATTATCAGAAATCGTGCTTATATTCAAGAAATCAAAAGACAACAGACCAATTGATAACCAATCGAGTCTCTCAACTATGATTTTCTACATACAAAGAGAAAAATGGAAATACCCCAACATTATCATATATATAAGCAGTACAAGGTAAATCGAAATACAATGTGTGTGTGTGTGTGTGTGTGTGTGTGTGTGTATACCGATTAATGGCGAGAAGAAGAAGAAAGGAGAAATTTTAAGGGTCAATGTGGGGAATGAAGGAGTGAAGAGGTATGGCGGAGTGACGTGTGGAAATGGAGAAAGCAAAGCGTGTGGGGGAAATGGTGGAAAGGAAATTTTTTTTTTTTTTTTGAATTTTGATGACAATAGAAAATCATGACACGTGGTGTGCTCGTGCGTTGCCTCTTTTATTTTATAGTGAAAATAAAAAAAATAAACTTTTAACTAAATTATTATCTTACTAAGAGCTTGTTTGGGAGGAATTAAAATCAGATTAAAATTGAAAATATAGCCGTTGGAGTTGACTTTTATTAGACGAGTGATCCAACGACTATATTTTCAATTTTACCTTAACCGCGGTAATTAGTGGCTATTATTACCCTAAACCGTATTTACTTTCTCATTTCCCCCATCTTCTCTTTACGCAGAGTAAACACAACCTAACCTCGGCCCCTCCGATAACCCAGGCCGGAATGCAAGAGGAGATTCGACAGATCCGGATACTGCTCCAGCAGAACCGGACTGAGACTGCAAAGAGGCACCTCAAAAATCTAATTTCTTCGCATTCAGTTTCACAACTCTACTCTCTCTACTCTCAATCCTCCAGCACAAAACCCGTTTTTAATGACACTATTTTGTCAGTCTATGCTGATTCAAAGCTCCCCAATGAGGCCACCCAACTCTACAATTTAATACGGAAAGATGGTAATTTTCCTTCCCTTTCCGCTTTTAATTTGTTTCTGGAATCTTTGGTGGGTTCAAGTCAATTTGAGAAGACGATAGAGATATTTGCTGATGTTGTGGATTCTGGTATTTGGGTAGATAAATTTAGTTATGGGAAAGCTATACAATCTGCCGTGAAGTTGGGGGATTTGAAAAGGGGTTTGGAATTGATGAATCAGATGAAAAAATGTGGTTTGAATCCTAATGGATTTGTATATAATGTCTTGATTGGAGGATTATGCAAAGTGAAGAGAGTTTATGAGGCTAAGAAACTCTTCGATGAAATGCTCAAGAGCAGAGTGGTGCCAAATAGAGTTACTTATAATAGTCTTATAGATGGGTATTGTAAAATGGGTGATTTAGACTGCGCATTTAATTTGAAGGAAAAGATGAAAAGTGATAATGTGGAGCCCAATATTGTAACATATAATACGTTGCTTGGTGGGGTCTGTAGAATGGGGAGGATGGTGGAGGCAAATAAGATTATGGAGGAAATGGAGCTGATTGGGTTTGTGCCTGATGGGTTCACGTATAGTATACTGTTTGATGGGCATACACGATGTGGAAATGCAGAGGCTTCAATGGCGTTGTATGAAGAGGCTGTAAGGAAAGGGGTGAGGATTAATGAGTACACTTGTAGCATTTTGTTGAATGGCTTCTGCAAGGTAGGGAATATGGATAAGGCTGAGGAGGTTTTGAAGAAGTTGAAGGAAAATGGGGTTGTTTTGACGGAGGTGATGTTGAACACCATGGTCAATGGATATTGTAAAGTGGGTGACATGGACAAGGCGCTTTCTGTTATAGAAGAAATGGAAAATTTTGGGGTGAAACCAAGTTGCATCACATTCAATTCGGTAATCAACAAGTTCTGTGAGTTGTGTAAGATGGACGATGCCAACGAGTGGTTTAAGAAGATGGGGGAGAAGGGAATTTGTCCAAGTGTGCAGTCATATAACATTCTAATTGACGGTTATGGCCGGAGTTGTCAGTTTGAGAAGTGTTTACAAATTCTCGAGGAAATGGAAAATAATGGGTTGAAGCCTAATGTCATTTCCTATGGTTCTCTATTAAATTGTTTATGCAAGGATGGGCGACTTCTTGAAGCTGAAGTACTTTTTAAGGATATGCTGAATAGAAGCATTTGGCCAAATGTGCAGATATATAATATACTTATAGATGGTCATTGCATAAGAGGAAATATAAAAGATGCTTTTAAATGTTTTGAGGAGATGTTAAGAAGTGATATAACCCCTACCCTTGTGACATACAATATACTCATTAATGGGTTCTGCAAAAGGGGTAAGGTTGCGGAAGCTCAAGACCTAGCCCTTCAGATTACAAATAAAGGTTTAAGTCCAGACATTATCACATACAATTCCTTAATCAATGGGTACTCAAATGCAGCTGAAACTGAGAAGTGTTTGGAGTTGTATGAGAAGATGAAAACATCAGGCATAAAACCTACATTAAACACATATCATCCTCTAATAATCATTTGCAAAAGGGAAGGACTACATCTTGTAGAGAAAATTATTCTAGAAATGGCCCAAATGAATGTCACTCCAGATCGAATTGTATATAATGAGCTCATTCATTGCTGTGTAGTGCATGGAGATGTTCACAAGGCATTTTCCTTACATAGTGAGATGCTAAATCAGGGATTTACCCCTAACAAGAAGACATATAATAGTTTGATTACGGGGCGATTAAAAGAAAGAAAGTTTGGGGAAGCAAAGGACCTTTTTGATGACATGAAAGAAAAAGGATTGGTTCCCAATGATGACACTTTTAACATACTGATTGAGGGACATATCAAGTTTAAGGATATTGATGGGGCATACATTTGGTACACAGAAATGTTGAAAGATGGTTTTCTACCAAATATTTCCATTTGTAACCAGCTAATCTCAGGCCTCAGAGAGGAAGGAAAGTTGAAAGAGGCCGAGATTCTCTGCTCCAAGATGAGTGTTAAAGGAGTGGATGAGTGGAGCACCAATAAGGATTTTCCTACGGTTGCTATAACGTAGTCCTGGGATATTACTACATTTTGGCAGTTCAGCATTGGCAGTTTATTGCCAAAAAGTGGCACAGGTAATAAATCAATGTTCTGTGCTGCAATGAGAAGTTTTACATATTGACGAGTTTACTGATCATTACCATTTATGCTTGCAAAGGCTATTGTTTTCGTGATGTGAATCTGACATATTGTTAGTTCATGCATGTTTACATATCTCTTTTACTAGAGAAGATGAAGCATATTGGATTAGCTACAGTGTAAAATACTTTTAACCTTTTCAAATTAATAGCATAAAAGATCCTGTTTGTAGTACTACAACTTCCTGTCAAAGATTAATGCCCAATAATAACCAGTGTTTCTGCACCATCCATATTTTTATAAAATTGATTTCTTTTGCTGTTTTACTTTCTAGGTTTTTGCTCTCTTCTTGATGGACGTTTCTTAAACACTCGCACTCATTTTTGGTATATGAGCTTTTTTATTTCCTTTTTTTTACATATCGAAGGGAAAAGGAAGGAGAATATACAATAGCTAGTGGGGGATGATGCGTGAGGAAAAAATAATAGTGATAAGGAGGATGTTGTTGATGATTCCCTCAAGATCCTATCCTAGTTTTGTTTCGTGATTAATAACTTAGAATTTTTTATTTCATACTTTATTAATCTATTTTGCATTTGATTGCAAGTTGGACTTCTAAATTATTTGTTTTACTGTGGTTTTTGTAAGATGGTTTATCATTTATTTGCAGCATTTTTTTATTTTTATATTATTTTAAACATTTTATCGGCTTGTCTTGGGGATTATGCCTCTATTCAAAATGCTTCTGTATCTGCTTAAGCCCATTTAAACTATGATTATAGTAAATTAACATGATTGGGAGGAGTATTCTCAGAATATTGTAAATAACTAAGAATATAATTGGGCATAACAGGAAACAGGTAGTGGATGCTCATACATCTGTCTACGAGGATGTTCTTTTGAATGAAGTTGATTTGTACGGTTTATGTGTCTTCGTCTCTGATTTGTTGCTTTTTGTGCAGAGTTTATTTGCACTAGAGTAACTAGCTGTTGATATTAGATATTCGAGGCGTAGGAGTAACTAGTGAGTGCATAGTTTCTTTTGTGTTCTCTAACTAGTATGATTACTCGAGAAGTTTTGGGCTGATTTTGTTGATTGACTGAGCAATGCTTTGTTAGTGGACAAACCACACAATTCAATTAGATTATTGTTTTTTTTTTTTTTTGGTTGTGGAGGGAGGGGGAGAGAGATGGGATGGGATGAGATGTCCATATTTTACTCTCGGGGATAAAACTAATTTAAGTTTGAAAATGGAGGAGACTCAAGTTCCTATTTTACAGCATGTATGTTAAAAAAGTTAATGTCTTCTCGCATGGATCATATTTTTATTGAGCCGGCTGAATATCCCGTATTTCTTTGCAAAATTCAAAGTTACTTTATTAAATGGTTATTTTTTAACATACAGAATTTCTGTGAAGATTTGTTTGAGGAGCTGAGCAAATATGGAGATCTTCAGGGCCTGTACATCTGCGATATCTAGGCTGATCTCATGGTTTTTAATTTTTATGTCCAATTTAGAGAGGAAGACCACACTGCCAGTCCACTTCAGAGAAGGTTTTACCCAGTCTAGTTCTATTCATTGTGTTATACATTATTTATCTCAAAGAGATATTGTAGTGGTTTTTAGGTGTAAGACTTTGTGGCATTCTTTTAATTTGTGGACAAAGCAAAAGCAATGGTGTTGTCTGCATTATAATCTGATCTATAACTAGATCACCCTTCAAAAGCATTTAGTCCATTCGTAGCCACAAAAGGTCAAAAATATTATTATTATCTTCTTCTCATTTTTCGAGGGGTAGGATGGGATGCAGGAGGATGGAGCACAGGGGTGTTCTATGGTTGTTGTCAATCCCTGATATCCAATAGATATACCTAGCAATGTTCCAAGCTCTAGTTTTTGTAATATACGCTCAGTAATTTGATCAAAAAGTGAAATGACAGGATGTATCTCGCTAGCTAAGGAAACATTCTGGCTGTATGTAATTAATTTGATGGAAGATGTAGATATAGAAGTTCTTGACTCATGACTAGACGTGCTTGTCAAAGGATGTTTAAAATTGAATTGCACAGGTGAAAGAGGAGCAGGCTCTTACAAGTTGCGGGACCTAATTTTTTAAGAAAATACAAACGAATGTCCACTTTCGTACTTATTAACTGGTTCACTCTATCAGTTTGACTTGCATCTCTTTGTAACATGAGCAAACAGTTACATTAAATTATTATTGTCTGCTTGATTTCATTCTTGCTTACCAGAATAAATATTGAAATTTTTAGGGCGTCCCATTTTTGTTGACTTCTCCCTTGTGATTGATCTTCATGAAGCCACTTTTAGGCAGTGCGAGGAAAATGAATGCAATCGAGGT
Source organism: Fraxinus platypoda (assembly GCA_903798405.1). Lineage (NCBI taxonomy): Eukaryota > Viridiplantae > Streptophyta > Magnoliopsida > Lamiales > Oleaceae > Fraxinus > Fraxinus platypoda. The sequence continues at coordinate 5,813 of CAIGRT010126555.1, forward strand.
GGATACTGCAATTTCATGCATCTGAAAAATATAAGCAGGTTAGTTTGAAATTGAAGTGTTCTCTTACCTTTTAGGATGTAGGTTGCCAATTTATTTTTGTCTATTGGTTGAAGAGAGCTAAGAAGTAAGTTATTTGGGAGGAGTAGACGGAGGCATTGCCATAGTAGAAGCAGAAGCTGTAGTTCTCGCGCGGATGATTATGAGGAGCATTCACGTGGTAGCCATGGTTCTGGAAGAAGAAATGACCACCGACACCATGATAAATGCAGGCCTAGAAGCATAAATGGTGGACGAAGCAGAAGCCGTGGAAAAGGAGAAACAGGAGTCCAGTAAGGGAAATCTGTATGGAGAGAAGGGCAAAATAGAGCAGTGGAATAGCGCAATCAGAATCTGCTAGGGATAATGTCAATGACAATAGCAATGGCTTTGAACACATTGAAAACCAATCTAATCACAAAAATATACTGTCACCAGGCTCACCGAAGCTGGGGAATGGAAGTTATAACTACTGATCAAGTGGCTTTCAGCTTTCAGGGTTTGTTCTCTTGTTCTTCTTTAATTGATTCAAATTTTCTCGTGTTCATTTTTATTATACTTGAGAGAAATTTCTCTTTCTGAACTTGGTTTGTTGGGAGCAAAGTTCGTTGTCCTAGGACATCGAAAAAAGCATAATTGCTCATTTCTCCCTTTGCTGAACATTGATGAACTTTTGATATGTGACCGTCTATGATACCTCCGCATATGATCTGTGACCTATACAGAATGGTCGGTGACCAAGTGTCTATGATCAGCGACTTGTGCATATGATCTATCACCTATGGCCTGTGACCTAGTGCATATGATCTGTGACTTTTGCACAATGGCATGTGACCAAGTATCTATGATCTATGATTTGTTCATATGATATGTGACCTATGACCTAGTGCATAGATCTGTGACCTGTGCATGTAATTTGTGATCTGTGCTTACCGTACTACTCAACGACGACTTTGAACGCACAAACTCGTGCCACCATGTTTTATTTTTTACTTGGAATGAACCAATTAAGAAAGGTAGACCAATAACATCATTTGCATCGTTAAACACTTTCCTCTAAACGAAAATGACGAATAAATTATTTGGATACAATTAGTTCTAGAGTATAGGTCACAAAATGCAAAGCATATGTACTTATTCTTTGGTTTGTAACCTCTATGAAACCAATTCTGAAATATAGTCACATCAGAATCTTTCACATGTCGATAATATTGAAAAATTAAAACACTATTCGAGATCTTGTTTTGTTTCTCTTCAACAACAAATGGAGATTGTAATATCTTTGCCGGTCTGGAAGCCCTCTTCGTTGACAATCCAGATGTTGGTGCAGAAGTGGGTGATGCCTACAAAATAATGTAATATTAAACATTGTATGTGATCTGTAACCTTTAATACAATTGATACTTATGTATGTAATTGGATTTTTAACATCTCGATGTGCAATTTTCGTTTCCCTCACTACACCAGCTATTACAGTATCCACCTGTTGCTGTACTTCTTTGGATTTACACATCTCAGACAGAGTGCTTAAGTTTGATGTGAGTTGGGTAGATCCAACATCCAAATCAAATGACGGTGTTTCAATAATACGTGGGTATTCATGTTCGTCAGTAGGGTACATCTTACCCTTTCCTTTCAATTTTTGAACATTTTTACCAAAAAAAAAAAAAAAAAAAAAAAAAAAAAAATGAAAAGTCAAATGTTAACTACATATCATGAAAAATGCTGGTAATATCATCTATTGCTTCTTCCAGATTTTCAGTAACTCCAACACTATGCAATTTGCTTTTCTCGCTGATTTTTTTCAATATTTCCTCCATCGAGCTTTATATCAATGCGGTCACATATTCTGACAAAAAGTTCATGTCAGACTTTATCTCCAGCAAGTGACTTAATATCACCTTGCATTCAGAAAATACGATTTACCTTATGGTTCTTTTTCGCCCTAAATGATGATATATGTGATTTGACATCATCGAGTTGAATAAACGGCTCTTTATTCTTCGATTGGAGTTTATAAATTTGCTCAGTAAATTTCTTTTTCAATCTTCCAACAGCTATGAAATGTGAATATAGATCAGTAACACGTGGAATGTAAAATGTGACATAAATCAGTGATATGTGACCATTGCACATTGACTTATGTCCTGTACATTGTGACTTATGACTAGTGCACATTGTCGTGTGAGCCTAAATCAATGACATATGACCAATTCACATTGATGTGTGACTTGTGACCTTGAATCAGAATACAGATTGAAATGTGAATCGTGAATTTAAATCAAAATTCACATTTCACAAATAAAAATTAGTGAATTATGAGTATGTATTATATTTTACCATATAGAACAACACTAACATTAAAATAACAACTTACATTATCTGATGGATGCCCAGCTGAATGTGTTGCATGTGGAAGAGGAATATTAGTTGATTGACCCTCATCCATCGAAGAATGAACATGTGCTGCCTGCGGCTCCATAGAAGAATGGACGTGTGTTAACTGTGGCTCTATCGGAGAATGGATAGAAAATGAAGTCTTTTGCTTTGTTGGAGCTGGATTAATAAAATCATCGTCATCGTCTTCAATGTCACTTGAATGTTCTAATCTTCCATCGGTTATCAGTAGAACTCGTGTTCTGGATTTATGACCGATGGTTGGATATTTGAACTTGTGCTTACATGACCAGACTACTTCAAATGCATTTCATGTGATAGATATGGTTGGGGTATATGGAACACCACCCATATATGGCATCATCATCTCCAAGTCAGAAAGATCGATTCCAGTTTCTTCAAGCTGTTACAACGAAATAAATAAATACTTATCAGCTACAATTTTATTCAATTAGACATTGAAATTCAATTACTGTGACCTTACACATGTATGTGACCAGATATATAAAAGAACACATTATGTATGATGATATTTATTCTGTGACCTGTGACTGCATAATGTGAATTGTGACTAATTTGTGACTTCTTTGTATTTCATCTGTGACCTGTGACTTATTCTGTGCCCTAAGACTGCATTTGTGACAAATGTAATAAAACACTTATATCAGGAGACTTCTTCTAGTTTAGCTGCAGATGGCTGCTTATTTGACATTCAGTTCATGATAAAAGGGTACCTCCTCCGCATCCTATTGGTCATGGATCCGTTTAGGTTTGGAATAGATTCATACAGCCGTACTTGAAATGCAACTAGAAAACCTTTCAGTTTGTAGTGAGGATTTTTTTGACCCAATCCCTCTTCCAGAGAGTTTATAGACAGATCAAAGAAATTTTTCTCCCACAAAAACATCTCCATCACATTCAAATCTTTTACAGGGTCAAACAAACAATGTCCAACTAACTTCTTGTATAAAGTGGATAATAAGTACGATTTTATCAAATACATTGTAATCATCTTCGTTTGTTAGATCAAGCAATTAACATCTTTATTTGTAACTAATTTCAAATTACCAAAATATGTGTCCTTTATCCTAAAAGGTATATTTTCAAGTTTGCTCCTAACGTCCTGAACGATATATCTAAGTTCTATAACTAAATAGAACCCAGTCAAATATATCTAAGTTCTATAACTAAATAGAACCCAGTCAACGAAAATTGCATGTCTATATGCAACATTGAACCATATTTCTTTTGGATTCACCTTCCTCATTAGAAAATAGTGTATCAGTTGAGGTTGAACAACAATTTCATGACAGTCCTTGTAGTATGAGAAATGGGTTTCAACTAGAATATGTCTTGTTCATCATAAATCATCGGACAACGTTTTTCATTGCTTTAGTAGTAATTTTTCTAAGAAACCATAAATGTTCTAGGATAATGTATTTCCATTCTTACAATAGATTACAAAAATAATAAACGTAAATCAATATCGTATACTTGGTACAGGCATTCAGGTTACAAAACACGTATCATACTAAATGAAACAAGGCACACTCACAAAATTGGTCACATACTCTGTACAGGTTACATACACAAAAAGTTCATAAATCATTTGTAGAGGTCTAAAAAGTATCGATTCTTGTAAATTCGTTACGTACCCGTATCCAATACGTATCTAAGTTTCGGTGCTTTCTGATACCCTCTAATACGTACTATAAACTTTTAAAAAATATATATACTTTTACGTATTTTAAATTTTTTCATACGTATCCTATACATATTTTTTAATTATTTTATATTTTTGTATGATTTTCGATACGTATTTTTAAAATTATTTTACTAATTTATTGGAAATGTACAATATTATTAATCTTTCAATACATGTGAAATCGTGTTATAGTTAACAAATATATTTTTATTATTAAAAATAGATAGTGACTAATATTAAATAATACTTGTAAAATTGTGTTATATTAATTCTATCGTTGAAAATATATAATAATTTAATATATGTAAAACCTTACTAATAACTAATAAGGTGTTTTAGTATTTTATTTTATTTTTATTATCATGCTTCTGTATTAATGTATTTTTATGTTAATGAAATTATGTTGAATTTTATAAAACGTATCGGTGCATCCTAATTTTTTTTATAAAAAAGTCGTATCGATGTAATCATATTGTATTGTATTCGAATTACGTATCCGTATCCGTGCTTCTTAGGTAGAGGCAGTCAAGTTACAAACACAAGATTGGTCACAAACAAAATAGGTCACAAAAAATTTGTGCAGGCATTTCTAATCACAAAATTGGTCATAATCTCTGCACAGGTCACAAACACACGACTAGTCACAAAACATCAAAATGGTCACAAACATTACAAAGGTCACAAACACAAAACATGTCACAGAACACATAATACAGTCATGTAACATTGAGGAAATGTGAGTCAACAATAGAAAAATTAGGTCACAAAATGTTAGTTCGCAATAGAAGACTTAGGATACAAATAGAAAAAGTTGGTCACATATCTGAAAAATTAATACTATACAAATCATAAACACCCAATTAATTTCAAAGACAACTTGCCCCTAAACACAAAACGACTACACAATTGATTTACCTCTCGAGACAAAGTCACAATGAGGGGTGCTTTATTGATGAAGATTACAATTGGAAAGAAACAGAATGCCTCCAAAGGACGTAAGCACACGAATACTAGAAAGAAATGTTTCAAAGTTAACTAAGAAATGAAATTACATATTTTCTATTTGAGTGATTGATTCGGGGTCATTTCCTTCTATGTTTTTTTTTCTTTTATACTCCTTTGCCAGTTTTCCTTGTAAAAACCGTTTGAAAACTCCTGGAAACTATCCNAAAATGAAATTACATAGTTCTCTGTTTGAGAGTGATTGATTCGGGGCTTTCCTTATATGTCTTCTTTTTCTTTTATATTCATTTGCCAATTTTTCTTGTATAACTGTTTGAAAACTCTTGGAAACTGCTCATCGTGCTGTAACTACCCACTTTCTCTATCGTGGATGACTTGTTATGAAACTACCATTTTCAACCGTTGCCATTAACCCATCTCTTAACTTCTTGCAACTGAGATTCTTGGATCATGATAAGATTGATCAATAACTGTTTCAATAATTGCTGCTTTAAATAACGACAAAACGCTATATTCGCTTAGACCTTGGGCGTCTTGAAGGCTTGGGCGAGAATGAGACCGTCGCTTTGAGCGACAATAAGATACTTCATTCACTCAGATCCTGGATGTCCTGCAGGCTTGGGCGATGATGGTCTTTCGTTCATGGGCTTCCACCATATTTTACAATGGTCTCATTTGGGCCTATCCCTCAAATTTCCTAACTGGGCTCCATTTCTTGAACCATATAATTGGGCCTCATTTTTGTATGTCAACAATTACTCTCAAATATGGCAAAATTAATAAAAAGTATTAATCTTATGCCATATTCGTCCGTTGTATTTTCGGGCAATGCTTGATTTCTCGGAAAATGGTGGATAATCCCAATCATTATATTCATTTGGCGGTAATCCTAAAAAGTGTAACATCACGTAACCCCTATAAATCAAACGACACACCACTTCATCGCGCCATTAACCCACATCTTTACCTTGCGTGCTTCTCTCTCACTGTTCACTGTTCGTCTTCTTGCTTCCTTGCTACGCTTCTTAAACAACTCTCACAGAGACTGTATTTTACATCGAATGACGACTTCACAAACTCCTTCAGATAACTCCCTTAGTTTCGAGGATTTCCAAAACCTCCTTACCAAGCCGTATATAAATTCAATTTTTCTTTCATCGGCTAACTCTGACCTTCATGAATTTTATCTGGGTCCGTCGTTTAATGATGCTGAATCTGTCGGACAAGCTGCGGTGGGTCAGCTATTCCCTTGTACTCAAGACCCTCCGATTCTGAATTCTTTGCCACTGAAGCCAATTCGCGATAAAGGTATTCGTACTTGGCCCAAAACTGATACTACTTTTCGTAGGTGGCATGCACATATGATAAATCATGGCTCCACCAAGGTAATTTTTTATCGTGCTAGGATTTCGAATTTATTGGAAATCGCTCTTCGTCTCCCAATTTTTGATCATGTGCTTTTTCCAATTGCTTTAAATTTTTGGTCTTCTGAATACANTACTTTTCGTAGGTGGCATGCACATATGATAAATCATGGCTCCACCAAGGTAATTTTTTATCGTGCTAGGATTTCGAATTTATTGGAAATCGCTCTTCGTCTCCCAATTTTTGATCATGTGCTTTTTCCAATTGCTTTAAATTTTTGGTCTTCTGAATACAATACCTTTATTTTCCCGCTTGGTCCAATGTCGATTACCTTAAGGGATGTTGGAGCCCTTGTAAACCTTCCGTCCTTGGGCGATACCATTTTCCCTGGCATTTTGGTTACTACTGCTGTCCCAAAATTTGACAAGAAACTTACTGATTCCTATTCGGCATGCAAGAAATGTATAATAACTCTGGAGCTGAACCTTCCCATGCTGAGCGTGTGGCCTTTCTTCAAGTTTGGCTTTGTAAATATGTTCTTTGTATGCCCATCATGAAACCTTCCATGAGCTATCTGCCCATAGCGCATGAGTTAGAGCGTGGTAGATCTTTAAACCTCTGTTCATTATTCTTAGTCACCTTTTATAGAGGCATGGCTTCCCTTCAGCTTCAGTTGAAAAATGGTGCATCTCCCATTGGTAGTGGGCCTCTTTGGCTCACAATTATGGTTGAGAGCATATTTTTCACGACTTAATTCTCCATCTACTCCTCTTCGATCTGCTAGCTGTTACGGGCTAGCCATCGACCAATTGAGTCATGTAAATATGTCTAATAGGGATGTTTTTCATTCTTTTATAACTTAGATTCAATCTCTTCCTTTTTTCATTTTCCTACTTATTCGATTCCAGATTATGTGTGACCTCTGTCTACCATGGATAATGTGAGCACCTTTTTGCCCATATGGGTCCAATTTTTGGTTGGGAGAG
>CAIGRT010126562.1:0-20019 GCA_903798405.1 Fraxinus platypoda
CGTGTCAGGTCTATTAGGGTGACTTGGGACGGGTCGTGACATTTGGACTCAACTAAAAGTTTATTTATTTATGAATATTAGTTTTAAATTTGATAAAAAGTTTGAAAAATCGGATCAAAAGAGTAGAGGGATAACAAAAACGCGCTTTTAGCATGCATGGTGCGCAGTAAATGGTCCCAGGCTTGTGTCTAGCAAGTGGCTGCTCAATTTACTTATTTTATTTTCTCTTCCTCGAAATTAAAAGGGTAGAGTTTAGACTTTAGAGATTAAAATACAAAGTTGAACACATTTGATGGTCTCCTCCCATTACATTTTTGATACTATAACACATCACTTTTTAGTAAATTCGATACGTCAACAAAATTTTGATACTTCGACACATTAAACCTTGACGTCTTCCTATTTACTAAGAAGTGATGTCGATGTGTCAAAAATGTATCAGAGTAAAGTCACGAGAACATCAAATTTGGAACAATAAATCTGAACCCATAACACTCTTCCTTATATGTAAACTTTATTTTAGATGTTAAAATTGAAATAAATAAATGAAACTTTTATTTGATAGATAAAAAGAATTAATAACAAATAAAGGGAATGTAGTCTACTTTCATTTAGGCAGTTTTTAAATTAATAAAATATCTTGAGTTTATCTTTTATTCTCTCGTGGATTCTAGATTTGTGTTTTTAAGGTTTTCGTTGGAATTCCTTATTTCATATTGTGTCAAGTGGTATCAGAGTAAGCTCTTCCATCTGTATAGCTTTGATTTATATTCATGATTGACATACCAAATACTAGGGCAGATTTGGATTCACAAGAATTCTTGGATTGATGATCTTACTACTTAGATCAGATAGATCTGTCAATTTTTGTTGCAGGCTGTTGGAAATAATTGGCAGAATGATCAAACAGGCAATAAAGAAAGCAACAATGAACGGATAGTTGATCCTATAGTTCGAAGAGAAAATAGCAAGAGAGTAGTAGTAGAAGAAAATGAATCGGAGTTAGAGTAGGAGTTTGAAGTGTCGTCGCGTAACCCTAATATTCAAAATCGAAATAATTTTGATGATTAACGAATTAAAGCAGACATTCCCCCGTTCTTTGGTAATATGAAGACTAAAGACTTCTTGGATTAGTTGGTAGAGGTTGAACAATTTTCAAAATTATGAATGTTTCAATGACAGATGGTTAAAATGGTAATGTTTCATTTGAAGTCTGCAGCAGCAGCAGCAGCATATTGGGATCAATTACAGAATGTTCGAAGGAGATAGGGAAAACGTTAGATTCTGACTTGGAGAAGGATGAAGTAGTCTATGATGGGTCGATTTCTACCAGCAGTTTATGAACAGATTTTGTATCGTATGTACCTGGTAATCGCACTGTATCAGACTACATCAATGAATTTATATGATTGGCAAAGCAAAACAACCTATCAAAATTCGAAAATTAAAGGGTAGCGAGGTAAACCAGTGGTTTGAAGGTGGTTATTCAAGATAGAATTAAGTTGCAGAATATTTGGACTTTGCAGGAAGACATTAACATGTCTATGAAGGTTGAGATAATAAAATCTAATAAGAGGGCAATCTTTTACAAGAGAGTTCTCCCACATGTCGAACCATCATCGTTCATTCCTTTGGATAAACGGAAGGCCTCGTGACAAACCCCAATCACCCTAACGAGAGCAATGTTGACAACAGTGTTCGGTTTGGAAATAGATGTCAAACTTGAGGTTCTCGAATTCAAATCCATATGCCCGCATGAGACATTTGTTATAGATGCCATAAGCCTTGGCATCGTTTAAGTATCTGTCCGAAAACAAGGTAGGTCAATTTGGTGGAATTGAAGACCGTGGAGAAGAAGAACACACTGAGGTGGAATGTGAGTATGCACGAGTTGAGTTGCTTTGGTATTGTATCAGATAATTTTGTCCCTTAAGTATGAGGGGTAACATCACTATATCTTCCGTTCGCTTTTTCTATCAAGAATAAGGTATGTGAAATTAGGGGTGTCCAAAAGTCCCGAACCGAAACGGACCGAACCGAACCCGAACCGAACCGAACAGTTCTTCATAAGTTAAATACCCGAATGGGTACCCGAATCGAGAACCGATGCATTTGGGTCGGGTCTCGGTTCTAGACCAAGAACCTAAGAGCCGAATAAAAAATAATTTTTTTATTTTTTATATTAAAAATAATTAAATTATTTTATTTTTTTCTAAACAAATTAGCAAATTAATTAAATAAATCAAATCATTTCATTTCATAATTTTAATTTTAAAGCCCAATACCCAAATCATTTTAAAGCCCAAATCATTTTAAAGACAAGAAACAGAGGAGTTTGGGATCCATTTGCAGTTTTTGATACGGATCACTGATATTTTAATATTAATATCTACTTTTTGGTATTTGTATGCATTGAATTAATTTTATTGGACAACTAGTTATTTATATGTTTTTGAATTGGGCTATGTTAATTTGTAAAAGTTTCGAATGAAATGTCATTAGTTGTATTTATGTAGTGTTGTTGTAAATGTTAAAAAATTTAATTAAGGTATGGAATCAAACGGAACCGAATAGAACTGAACTCGAACAGTTTTATAAATGTAGTGCTGCTGTAAATGTTAAAAAAATTAATTATGGTATGGAACCGAATGGAACCTAACCGAACCGAATAGAACCGAACCCGAACGGTTCCATAATTATATTTGGACCAGATGGGTCCATTTATTAAATACCCAAAAGTTTTGGGTCGGTTCAATTCTCTTCAGAACCTAACCGAACCGACCCACGGACAGCCCTATGTGAAATATTGTAGACAACATAAGCCATGAGAACTTTGTATCGAAGAGGTTGGTGAATTTGTTGAAATTATCAACTTAGAACCTTCCTACACCTTATTCCCTTGGTTAGGTGAAGAGAGATCATTCCGTTCAGTTGTTGAAACTTGCAAAGTACCTATTTCCATTGGTAAGCATTATAAGGATAAAATTGTGCGTGATGGCATAGACATGGATGCTTGCCATTCCTTATTGGGTGGTCCATAGCAGTTTGATGTACTCAAAGTCGTAATAATGTGGTACTCTTTCATGGGACAGTAATAAGATCGCTATAGTTCCTCTCGAGCAGGCGGAGAAATCCACCCAACAAAGAATTGAAAGTTTTCTTACCCTTAAAAATAATGAGAAGGAGATTTTAGATTCTGTAGGAGAACCTTATTGCTTTTATCCAGTTGTGGTTAATGAGCGTTTTACAACAAATAAAGATGCTGAGAGTGTTCCGTCGAAGTGCATGAAATATTGGCAGAATTTGAAGTTTTGGTTTCCAATGAATTGTCGAATGAGTAACCTCCTATGATGAATATTCAGAACCAGATTGATTCGGTACCTAGGTTCCAAATTTTCCTCATTACCGAATGAGTTCGAAAGAGAATGAGATTTTGGGGGAGCAAATTGATGAACCATTGATGAAAGAATTCATAAGAAAGAATATGAGTCCGTGTGCAACATTTGTCCTCTTAGTGCCAAAGAAAGACAAAAAGTAGCACATGTGTGTTGATAGTCGTGCCATCAATAAGAGAACAATGGAGTATAGGTTTCCCATTTTGTAGTTAGATGATATGTTAGATGTGCTTGAGGGTTCTAAGGTCTTTTCGAAACTAGACCTTTGCAATGACTACCACCAGATCCACATCAAACTGAGGGAAGAATGGAAAACTACCTTCAAGAGTAAAGATGGACTTTAAGAATGGTTGGTGATGCTATTCGGACTTTCCAATGCCCCAAGCACCTTTATGAGAATGATGAACTAGGTTTTTCGTCCTTTCATCGGATCTTTTGTTGTAGCCTATTTCAATGATATATCCATTTAATAGCAAGTCTAAAGAAGATCACTTGATTCAATTGAGGAAAGTCTTAGATATTTTGAAGGAGAATTAGCTGTACATCAACCTGAAGAAGTGCCCTTTTTGTACACATAAGTTGTTGTTTCTAAGTTTTGTGGTTGGTGAAGATGGTCTATAGGTGGACAAAGAAATGAAAAGAGTAATACGAGATTGGCCAACAACAAAAATAGTTTCTCAAGTAAAGAGTTTCCAGGGTTTGACAACTTTCTATAGGCAATTTATCAGGCATTTTGGCACTATTATGGCACCACTCACGGAATGGTAAAAGGGGATCTTCAATTGGGGAGATGAGTAAGATAAGAGGTTCACCTTTATCAAGGAAAAGTTGTGAACAACTCCATTATTAGCTTTGCCGAGCCTCGAGAAGATCTTTGAAGTAGAGTGTAATGCTAGTGGTGTGGGAGTTGGGGCTATCCCTTCCAAGAGAAGAGACCCCTTGCTTTCTTTTCAGAAAGTTAAGTGATGCAAGACGGAAATGGAGTACCTATGAGTAAGAATTCTATGCAATTATGAGGCTTTGAAGCAATGGGAACACTAACGTGTACATAATGAGTTTATATTGTTTTATTGATCACCAAGCCCTGAAGTTCATTAATATTAGAAAACATAAAAGCAAGATCCATGCTCGGTGGGTGAATTTCCTCAAGAAATTTCCTTTTGTGATTAGACATAAATTTGGAAGTTCGAATAGAGTTGCGATGCCCTTAGTCGGAAAGCCTGTTTGCTTGCCACGCTGTCATAGGAGATTATTGGATTTGAGTGCTTAAAGGAACCGTATGCAAATGATTCTAACTTTAAAGAGATTTGAAGCAAGTATGTGAATCGTGAATTAGTAGAATATTTCTATATTAACAATGGGGTATTTGTTCAATGGCAACCAACTTTGCATTTCCGTTTCATCTTTATGTGAAAAACTGATTCGAGATCTGCATGGAGTAGGTCTCTGTGGATACTTAGGCCGTGACAAAACAATAACCAATTTGGAAGTCAAGTATTATTGGCCAGAGGTAAAGTTAGATGTTGAAGTTATAGTCAGAAAATGTTACACTTGTCAGGTGTCGAGGGGTCAAGTGCAGAGTACTGGGTTGTACATGCCATTTTTTGTTCCTTAGGGCATATAGCAAAATCTCACAATGGATTTTGTTCTGCGATTACCTCGTACTCAGCGGGGCGTATATTCTATTTTTGTGGTAGTTTACAGGTTCTCCAAGATGGTTCACTTCATATTTTGTCGAAAGACCTCAGATGCATCGAATATTGCCAACTATTTTTTAGAGAGGTTGTCGATTGCATGGAGTTCCCAAGTCTATCAATCAGATCAAGATATAAAGTTTTTGGGGACACTTTTGGATGATATTGTGGAATTTGAATCAAAGCAGCACTGCTCATCCCCAGACTGATGGACAGACTAAGTAACTAAACGTACCCTTGGAATTATGGTTCGAAGCGTCTGTGGAGGTAAGCCCAAATAGTGGGATCTTGCGCTGCCTAAGGTTGAGTTTGCATAAAACATTGCAGTTCATACTGCTACGTATGCTATTGTTCCTTACCATGTTGTGGATTTGGTGAAGTTGCCCAAGGGCAATAGCAAGAGTGTTGTTGTTAAACATCTGACTAAAGAAATCCTATCATTCTGTAATGAAGTAAAATAGAAGTTGGAAAAGACTAACGCAAAATATAAGGCAGCGACAGATTTACATGGATGTGATAAACAATTTCAGCAAGGAAACTCAGTGATGGTGTTTCTGAGAAAGAAGTAATTCCCCGTTAGTACTTACAACAAGCTGAAACCAAGAAAGTATGTGCCTTTCAAAATACTTAAGCGGATTAACAATAATGCCTAATTATTGATTTGCCAGCTTCTATGGGTATTTCTAGTACATTCAAAGTGTCTGATCTATACGAATTCCATGAAGATGATGAACCTCTCTATCTAGATTATAACTCGGGGTCAAGTTCTTCAGAGGTGGAGATGTAGAACAGATGGCCTAGTGGATTGAGGAAAAATTTGACCGAAATGGGAAAAATAGTAAATTACAGATTTGACGTTCGAGCTCCGATTTTCGCTCATAATACCTTTTCGAAAAGGATTGTGGATTTTAGTCATCCGAGTTCGTTAGGACTAGAAAACTGCTTTTTATATTTTAGCACTATTTTTATCATTTAATTTATTTTGAATTCTTTACAATTTTAATGCTTTTAAACTAGGTTTTTGTGTAAACCCTTACAAGTAAATGTTTAATTCTTCGTTTTAGGCAGTTTTCAAATTAATGAAACATTTTAAGTTTATCTTTCATTCTCTGGTGGATTCCATATTTGTATTCTTAAGGTTATCACTTAAATTTCTTGTTTCGTGCTACGTCATTGATGAGAGATCATGACTCTGCAACGATAATCACGCTATAAGTGGTTATTATAGTTTGTTGCGGTTTTGAAAATACAATAATGCCAGAAAGTACCTAACCTTCTTGCACAACGCGAAACATAGCTTTCTGTGAAGATTTACATAATGTGAAGGGAGGCATCATGTACTACATATTGAAGGCCAAACCTAGGTACTTGGGTGGTTACTTTTCAAAATCATTAAATGCATGTCGACTATGATTGGTAGAGTGATACGTAAGAGATGGCCTCAGCCTTTAAGATGAGGCTATATGTCACTTCATCTAACGATTATCATTTCTCCTCTTATAAAATGTGCTTGCATGCTTATAGTCGAGTTTGGAAAAGTATAACTTACTTGAAAACGCTAAAACGAGGTTAAATCACTTGCCTTTTGATTGATTGCTTTCCACACCGTCTTGTGCCTGTTTACTGGTCAGAAACTCAATCACTAAGGAAAGAGTTTGATGTTCACAATCCAAGAACCCAATTTGAGATGTTATACTTCCAAATTTAAGTCACTACCCTGATGTATTTTTCTCTCTTTTTTATAATCTGAATTGCATTGTTCTCTATATATTTTTCTGATAGAGTGGGTGTTTATGGAAGTTAGAGGTGGTGGGGAGTTATGGTTTCAAATTTTAAAAAAAAAACTCAACTTCCTCAACTTTTGCCTCCTAACTATTCCCATGCAATCCGGGTCAGGTCAGCCTACTTGGGCAACCCCATTTTCTTCCAACATTTCCCACTCGCACATGATGGGCTTGACTTGATCTTAATATAAATTCAATTATAAATATCTTAATATCTCCAAGGTCATGCAGGTAAATATGAATTGTGTGGCCAACGAGTTAATTTAAGAGCACAAAACACTATAAACCTGTTAGGGATATATGACAGTTCTACAAGAGAAAATATATTTTCTTGCTGTACCCCGACATATTTTGTAACATCAGTTCGAGTATTTCTAATCCTTCAATAAACCAAAGAAGAAGCTCGAGCACTTCATTTTCTACCACCTGAGGCTAAGGAGAAGCTCAAGCACTTCATTTGCAAGAACCTAGATGTCTTTTCATGGAAGCCCGTGAATATGGTGAGGATCGACCCGAAGGTCAGTTGCCACCATCTGAAAATCGATCCTAAGGTCATCTCGCATCGACCCCAACATAGAGCTTCTTTATTGATAGCTCTTTTCGTGAGATTGGCTCCGGGGTAGGGGTAGTCTTAGTAAGTCCAGAAGGCCACAAACTCAATTGTGTGGCAATGTTTGGATTAAAAGCTTTTAACAATGCTACAAAAAATAAGGTGCTCCTAGCAAGCCTCAGATTGACTAAGGAAATGCAGGGGAAGAGAATTATGACAAGTAGTAATTCCCAACTTGTGGTGAGTCAATTCAATGGAAGCTTCACCGCAAGAGATAAAGGCATGGCTGCATACCTCAAACAAGTGATAGATCTTCTCCCATCTTTTGAAAAGTTCGAGTTAATGCAGATACCTCATCTTGAAATGTCCATGTCGATACTCTGTCCAAGCTAGCCAATAGTAAAGACTCCTAGTTGCTCAAAGTAGTGCCTATTGAGCATCGTCCAGGTCCTTCATCTTAAAGGGGGAAGAAGTGATATCGGTGGAGCGCACCCTATCATGGATGCAACCAATCATCACTTTTCTCAAAGATCGAACCTTACCAGATGATAAAGATGAAGCTCGAAAAATTAGAAAAAGAACTGCCCATTTTTCCCTTTAGGACGAAGTGCTCTACAAGAGAGGTTTCTTCTCGCCTCTCCTTCGATGCATAGGAGGAGAAGAGGAAAATTATGTTCTCCAGAAGATCCACAATGGCCTATGTGGTAGCCACATCGGACTTTCCATTCAATTGTATCAAACAACGGACGATAGTTCGACAATAAAAAGGTTAAGAATCTATGTGATGAGTTAGAAATCAAGAAGTACTTCTTGATGCCTCACCACTCCCAATTTAATGGTCAGGTCGAAGCTATAAAAAAGACCATCAAGCATAACCTGAAAAAAGAAACTTGATGTTTCTAAAGGTGTATGGGTAGAGGAGCTCCCACAAATACTATGGAAAATTTGCTCAATGAGCCGTATAGCCACTGAAGAAACTCATTTTTCCATGGCCTATGTGGCTGAGGCCATGAGCTTAGTTGAAGTAGGACTTCCTTCACCTTGCCGTCTGTACTTCAACGATATATCTAACGACGAATTAAGGAGATGTCAACTACACTTCTTTGAGGAAAAAAAAGATGACTCACAAAAAAAGCTCGCTTCTTATCGTTGAAAGACGACATGTTACTACAACGCCAAAGTCAAGAAGAGGTCATTCCTCATATGGAACCTCATACTAAGAAGAATATCTCTTTTTACCAAGGAACCAGGTATCAACACACTAGACCCCAATTGAGAAGGCCTCTATAACATAAAAGGAGAACTGAGGCCAGGTAGTTACCAAATTGAAGACCTGGGTGGAATAACCCAGCCTCATCCATGGAATATCAAACTCCTTAGGAAATATTATCAGTGAGCAAGGCTCATCAACCTAGCTGGATGACTTTTCCTAGCTCTTGTAAGATTATTGTGATTAATGAGAATGTCATTTTTCTATCGTGTTCATTCTTAGTTACAAAAGATATCCGCTATGCAAGGGCCCCGCTTCGGATCCCCTTACGCAGATGTTGCTTCCCACGACTGCACGAAATACCAAGGAAAAACCCTTGCCATGGAAGTGCATGTATTTCCCGTGTAAGGAAGTCTACTTCATAAGGAGAAGCAAGGCACTTCGACGAACTGGTTTCCCAACATGAGGCCATACTTTGAATCTCCTTATTTAGATATTGCCTCCCATGGCTGACCAAACACCTGGGATAAACCCATGCCATGGAAGCACATCCCCCATGTAAGGAAGTACACTTCATGAGGAGAAGTTGGGCACCTGACGAACTGGTTTCCTAACTTGAGGCCTCTCTTCAGATCCCCTTATGTAGATATTGCCTCCTATGCTTACATTAAACATCCGAGAGAAGCCCTTTCCATGGAAGCGCATCTCCTATGCAAGGAAGTCTACTTCGTAAGGAAAAGTGAAAGGCACCTCGAAGAACTTGTTTCACAACCCGAGGCGCTACTTCCCAGGGCATCAACAAGTGCTAAGTTTTGTCTACAAAGGCTGAAGCGTCAACACTTATGGTAAATCTAGGGTCATTACGAGATTTGGAATTTCAAATTATCAGTTCATCACTTCGCAATAAAGACGTCAAATTGATGTGATTACAAAACAAAGCGATGAAGTAAGCATTCATAAATAGAAGAACTGTCAACACTTGGTGAAAATAAACGATATTTCATTAATATAAGGTTACAAAATAAGCGAGCCCGAGGCCATTATATTTGAAGTTTAACAAAGGGCTAAGGATTAACTGGTAAAATGTCCCCTGCCCCAATGGTCCCTACCTTTTATCCTCTGCATTTGCACACCTGGAGGAGACAACTCTTCTTCAGCCCTCTTCATCTTAGGACGACCCTTGATGAGACCTCCAAATTCATCCACAATGGGAGTAATGCCCACATAGGGGTGGATCTCACCTAAAAAATGGCGAAGTCGTCATAGAGGGCCGTCTTTTCAAAATTATCAATGAAGTTTTGGACTGTCGCCTCTCCCACTAACTTCGCATTTGCCTTGAGGGACTCAATTTCTTCCTTTTGAGCTTTAGCAAGATGCCTCAGCTCAATCTTCTTTCTATTTGAAGACTCTAAAGCATCGGTGGTAATCCGCAGATGCTAATTGGATTGATCTACTTTCTTTGTCAAGGAAGCCACCTGGCATTTTGCCATATACAGCTCTTTCTTCACCTGGGCTAACTCAGACTTAGCCTCAGAGAGCTTACTCTTAGTTAGCCCACTTCAGGTCAGCCCTTTCTATTTTAGTTCTCACGACATTCAAACCACATCCCTATAATGAAGAGCGACCTTCAACCTCTTCGCAAAATTAATATTCTTGGCCCTAAGTTCCTTAAGCTCCCATTCAGCAGTAATCCTGAAGCTTAAGGCTAGGGTCTAGCAAGCTTTGTTAACCTTTAAAAGGTCTGCTACCTCATAATAAGATGTATAATCTTTCCACTCATTGGTCCAGTACTTGTGGTGGACCAGGACAGCTGAGGCCATCTCCGGCAGAAGCATCTCTAGAACCTTCGAGGATAGCTCTTCTGAGTTGCTCCCAAAAAATGTTTGTTTGCTTTGTAGAAGTGGCTAGAGGCTCACTACTTTGGGTATGTTTCCTTTTTCTAGAAGCCTCATCAGTTCGAGTCGGGGACTCTACTCTATCCTCAGGTAATAACACAGACCTTATTAGTTCAATCGACACCCTAGAGGAAATACGAGTTCGCAGAGTTAGCATCAACTTAGCTATTGTTTCCCTAGAAGATGACGTCCCAGATGGGACACCTCCTCTTCGTGATCCTCCTTATCAACAGATTAGCTGTCACTCAACTGGAGCAATATTACATTTTACTTTTATAAGCAGTCGAGTCAGCTTTCGATTGCTTGACAGTGGCAACACTCTGCCTAATGGTCACAAAGTCCGATCTTAAAGGTCTCTTCTCTACAAAATTCTCTGTACAAGAAAAATAAAAAATACAAATATAAAAGCCTCGTAATAAAATTGTTAACGAATGAAGGATGGTTCGAACTTACTCTAGTTAGTCATCAACCCCTGGTCAACAAAAGGTAATTTTTTATCGATTAGCTCGGATAACTACGTTCCTTTGTGTTGAACTATAGATGCCGCGAAAAATGTCAAATTGGTCGTCGGTAATGTTGCACCTCAACAACAAACCTACACACATCAATAAAGTCAAATACTAAAACATGAAAAATATAATGTAAATAAGTTTGACAAGGACTCACTTGCAATCGAAAAAGAAGTGGGTACTGTTAGAGGGCAATGGGGCCACCATTCATGTAGTCCTACTATCCAGAAGTCCAGATCCAACTCCACTTCCAATCCTTGATAGACGAGAGCATGCCCACCCGAAGGTAGAATAAGCCCCATTTGAGGTCATATAGTACTATCCCCTTGACTTATCCCCACCACAAAAGTCTTTGGTAAGTAAATGGAATGAACTATTGAGAAAGACATATCCACACCGATGCTAACCTTTTGCCATAACATCCACAACCCCCACTAAATAAATCTAAGAATTGGGATTAAGTTGGGTTGGTGCCAAACCATAAGACCAAAGCACTAACCTAAAAAAGAAATGTATGGGCAGCCTAAACCCCCTTAAAAATGTTATTGCTAACGGCCACACACCTCGACCTTGGATAGCATACCTTTTCGTCTAGCTCAATGTTGTCTTGAATCCTAAAGACCTTCTACACCTATCTATCTTAGCAATTGTCATAATTGAGGGGTAATCTGAAACGTCCATCTCTCAAAAGTGTCAATAGGAGTCGGAGGTAATCTCAAAATGATTATCCGGTCATTATTGCCACACTAATCTCTTTGGAAGATATGATAGTGGGCTCCCTAAATTCATCCCCTTCTACAACATTATGTATATCCCTCAATTCGATAGCGTTAACAGAATTACAAGGAGAACCTCTAAACATTCTATCGCAAGTAGAAAAAAGAAAACTATAAGATGCAGCCTTAAATGGGTTGGTCCAAGGTTGAACACTCACCGGATATGATTAACTTGAACATGGATGGTGATCTTTCACGGGAAAATTCAGAAAATCGTTGGAACGCTTTAGGTTGCAAAGTTTGAAAGATTATATACACTTTGAGAGTTTGTTGTAAGAGAAAAGTATTGCAAGATAAGGGATCCAACCTTTTATAATCGGTGAACACGAAGCTAGGCCATTAGATTAAACAAAGAAGCATCTTGACCGTCCATTTTTAGATGCAATCCACACGGTTTACTCCAAATGCCATCAACAATGGGTGTATGAGATAATACAGTATGTTTCAAATGTTGTAGAGGCGCATTGCCCTAAATCCCACCAATCACTCATTATAATTAGCCATTGTGGTGTGTAAAGCCCACGCCTTGGGAGTAAGCGACACCTCAGCTAGAAAATAAGCGACAACTTTCAAATCATTGGCACAAAACCTAAGAATATCTCATCACTCGTCCTTAAGAAAGGACCTTGTCTTTACCTCATCCAACATTTCTCATAGTTTTCACCTTTTGAACCTCATCCTGAAGCAAGGACATCATCTTTGCCTCATCCAACTTTTCTTAAAGTTTTCCTTTCAGAGCCTCATTCTCAAGCAAGGATCTCGCCTCTGTGTTATCTAAAGTTTTTCAANTTCTCAAGCAAGGACCTCACCTCTGCCTAATCCAAGTTTTCTCAAAGTTTTTCTTTAAGAGCCTCATCCTCAAGGAAAGACCCCACCTCTACTTCATCCAACTTTTCTCAAAGTTTTCAACTTTAGGAGTCTCATCCTCAAGCAAGGAACTCGCTTCTACCTCATCCTACTTTTCTCAAAATTTTCACTTTTTAGAGCCTCTTTCTCAAGCAAGGACCTTGTCTCTGCCTCATCCCACTTTTCTCAAAAATTCCCTTTCAAAGCCTCGGCCTCAAATAAGGACCTCGTCTCTACCTCTTCCAACTTTTTTCTTCCTACAGTTTGAATTCCGTGCATTATATAAATAGTACTTATATGGACTTGGGGGACTAGCGTGCTGTGTTCAAAATGAACAACCAACCAACGAAAGGTAAAATACTCCAAACCAAGGCATCACCTCGACAAAGAGCAGTTCACCTCCAACCCTATAATGAAATTTCATACATTATATAAATAGTACATACATGGACTTGGGGGACTATTGTTACGCTTTTTACGAAGAGGCTCCAGAATATCACCAACTTGGCAGCCAACTAAGATAATCAACAAAGTTTGCACTCAATGTCACCTCCTACCTGGCCGAGGTGAGGCCATACAAGGTAGCCGAGATGATGCATTATTTTAACCTAGGTGCCATGTTGAGACCAACCCTCTATGGCCGAAGTGTCATGTACGTATAGAGAAAAAATGAGAGGCTCCTAGCCTACACATTTACAAAAGGCATATTCTAATTCACATCCTCTCAAGAGATCTTCGATACAAGATTCACATGTGAATGATTGATGTGAAAACTCACTGCAGCAGTACTTTAAGGTCAAATTGTCAGTCTACATATTGAAGGTCATTAAGGTGGTTATTGTTTAGAATTGTTAAATGACTGTGAGCCTAGGTTTGATGGAGTGACATTTAAGAAAAGATCTCAACAATTAAGATGAGGCCACGTGTCACTTCATCAAACGGTTATCATTTCTCCTCTATTATTACAAAAGCTTAAACATTGTGTTATTTGAAGGTAATGCAACTTTATACATTAAAACTATAATCTTGGTCTATCTATATTTAATTGAAATCCTCCCGAATCCAACTCTTCTATACTTAGTGGCTCATGTCTCTAGTACATCTGACACTTCTTCTCTTATACATTGACCGACTTGACCGTCAGAGTGCACGACGCCACCTCTCCCCATTTTGATGAAGACCACATGTGACTTACAGTTTGTCTAAGGGTACAGGACTAAAGACTACGAGGACTCAAGAGGACCCAGAATGTGTTGGCCACGTTACCCATACAAAAAACAAGGTCAACATTAATTATTCGAATTTGGCCTAGGAATAGATTCAGATCATGATTATAGTAGAATTAGTTTATGTTAAAAAAGAAAGTTAAATACATT
The DNA here is from genome assembly GCA_903798405.1 of Fraxinus platypoda. Classification (NCBI taxonomy): domain Eukaryota; kingdom Viridiplantae; phylum Streptophyta; class Magnoliopsida; order Lamiales; family Oleaceae; genus Fraxinus; species Fraxinus platypoda. The sequence continues at coordinate 14,036 of CAIGRT010126562.1, forward strand.
ACCTTTATCGATTATCAAAAACACATGAATATGACTAGATTACAAATCAAGAACTGAAATAGATAAAAATAGACGAACTCGAAATCCAATACAATCATTCATAATTTAGAGAAATCAAACTTTTACCACTTAGATTAATTTATGATAAGTCAAATCAAAAACTAATTTGTGTTATATAATTGTAATTCCATACAAAACTAGTACACTTGAATTGAATTTATTACTTGTGTGGCGATACTCTTAACTCACTAAATTTATTACTTGTTAACAATCTCGTACGTTTGCGCGATTTTACTGAACAAGCTTTTGGCGTCATTGTTTGAGGAATAAAGTATTTAATTTAAACCCTTGTTTGGGTCCCATTATTTTTAAAATATATTTTTCTCTTTTATTTTTAGCCACACATTCTTCGATAAAATAATATTACGTGCAAACTAAAACTTTTTCTTATTGTATAACCACATATTCTCCATCAAAATAATATTTCGAAATGCATTTTGAGCAAAAAAGGGGCTCAAACAGGCTCTAGTTTATTCGTTTATATAGTATTCAATTTTTTTATTTATTTTTGTATTTTTAATTTTGCTTACCTGATCTATAGGTGTCAAGACGGACGGGCCGGATCGACCCGGGACCGTGGGCCAACCCGTGACCCGAGCGGGTAGTTCACGGGTCAAGGAAGTGTGACCCGCGGGCTTCGCAGGTTGCACCTTCACGGGCCGCGGTTAAACTTGTTTTTAATAAATGGTCCTCAAACATTCACATCAATTGTATTTGGGTCCCTTAATAAGTATATTTCATACACTTATTTGGACCGCTAAATATGACTAATTATAATTAATTTTGATGACTTAATGACTTAACTAGATGTTTAATTTGTTCAAGAATCAATGCTCGGGGTTGAGGAACAATAACAAGAATTAGACCGTGATATATCTTTCTTGTAGTTATAAATTCGAGCTGATGCATTTCCATTCTTCTTGTTATTTTATCTTTAGAAACATGCTTACCTAGATCCATAACAGTATTGGATGAATATGAATCCGATTTTTTATTTATTTTAATTCAAGACAAGTAGTTGAGTATTTTTTTTTAGTTTCTTGATTAATTTTGCATATCTATTGCATTATTTTATTACTTTATCACCAATTAGATAGTAAGTTGCTTGTGTAGTGTTGAGAGACTCACAATAAATTTAGAACGTGACAAAATTAATATGTGTGCAATAAATGTTAGGAATAAAATTTATTATGTGTGCAATCATATAGATAATTTGAAATTTAATGCATTCTAATTGTTACACCTCTTGTGAAAAGGCTCTAGATCATCATCAACATGACAACCAACTAAGAAAATCAGTAAGGCCGACACTCCACTTTACCTCTTTGCTAACCGAGGTGAGGCCATACAAGGTAGTCGAGGTGATACATCATTTTAACTGAGGTGCCATGTCGAGGCCGGCCCTGCATGGCTAAAGTATGTATGCTGCAGGGAAGAAGTGAGAGGCTCTTAGCCTCCACATTTACATAAGGCATCTTCCAATTCACATCTTTTAAAAAGATCTTATGTACAAATACACATGTAACTGATTGATGTGATAACTCACTGTAGTAGCACCTTAAGGTCAAATTATGAGTCTACAAATTGAAGGCCAGACCTCGGTACTGGGATGGTTACTCTTCAGAATCATTAAATGCCTGTCGACTATGATTGGTGGAGTGATACTTAAGAGATGACCTCAGCCGTTAAGATGAGGCTATATGTCACTTCATACAATGATTATCATTTCTCCTCTTGTAAAATGTGCTTGCATGCTTATAACCGAGTTTCGAAAAGTAAAACTTACTTGAAAACGCTAAAACGAGGTTAAATCACATGCCTTTTGATTGCTTACTTCCACGTCGTCTTGTGCCCGTTTACTAGTTAGAAACTCGATCACTAAGGAAGGTGTTTGATGTTCACAATCCAAGAACCCAATTTGAGATGTTATACTTCCAAAATCAAGTCACTACCCTCATGTATTTTTCTCTCTTTTTTATAATCTGAATTGCACTGTTCTCTATATATTTTTTGATAGAGTGGGTGTTTATGGAAGTTAGAGGTGGTGGGGAGTTATGGTTTCAAATTAAAAAAAAAAAACTCAACTTCCTCAGCTTTTCCCTCCGAACTATTCCCATGCAATCCGGGTCAGGTCAGCCCACTTGGGCAACCCGTTTTCTTCCAACATCTCCCACTCGCACATGATGGGCTTGACTTGATCTTAATATAAATTCAATTATATATATCTCAATATCTCCAAGTTCATACAGGTAAATGAATCGTGTGGCCGACGAGTTAATTTAAGAGCACAAAACACTATAAACCTATTAGGGATATATGGCAGTTCTACAAGAGGAAATAAATTTTCTTGCTAGACCCAAACATATTTTGTAACACCAATTCGAGTATTTCTAATCCTTCAATAAACCAAAGAAGAAGCTCGAGCACTTCATTTTCTACCACCTGAGGCTAAGGAGAAGCTCAAGCACTTCATTTGCAAGAACCTGGATGTCTTTTCATGGAAGCACGTGAATATGGTGAGGATCGACCTAAAGGTCAGTTGCCACCATCTGAAAATCGATCCTAAGGTCATCTCGTATAGACGGAAGAGGAGAGCCATCAACCCTAAAAGTTATGAGGCCCTGAAAGAAGAAATAAAGAAGCTAATAACAAATGGCTTCATTAGGAATGCCTCCTATCCAAAGTGGGTCCCTAATTCGATTTTGGTGAAGAAGCACAATGGCAAGTGGAAGTGTACATAGACTTTTCAAATATTAAACAAGCCTGTCCAAAGGATAGCTATAAGGTGATGATATTCGAGTTGAAAAATGTTGGAGGTACCTACCAAAGACTTATCAATAAAATATTTCTCGAATTCATTGGCAACACCATGGAATTCTACATTGACGACATGCTATGAAGGGCTTGAAAACAAAGCCCATGTAGAACAATTGGATGCTACCTTCTAAATTTTAAGAAGGTATAGGATGAGGTTAAACCCCTTAAATGCGCATTCGGTGTTGCTTTGAGAAAATTTCCTTGCTACATGGTAGTTTTCAAAGAGGCCCTTAGCTCAGTCCTCATTAGGGAAGAAGGCAACCATCAACTGCCCATATACTACATCAGTAAAGCCCTTTTACAAGTAGATGTGCATTAGCTAGACATAGAGAAGCTCGCTATTTACCTCGTCATCGCTTCTAGAAAATTGAGGCCATACTTTCAGGCCCATAGCATACATGTGCTAACCAACTTCTCCTTGAAACAAGTGCTTCAGAAACATGATGCATCGAAGAAATCGATAAAGTGGGCAGTGGAGCTCAGTGGTTCAATCTTGTATTCAAACCAAAAACCTCCGTCAAAGGTAAGGCCTTAGCTGATTTTGTGGCTGAATTCACCAACATCCGAAAGTTGAAGAAATGATGAAGTCAGTTGAGCCCCCAACATAGAGCTTCTTTGTTGATGGCTTTTTTCGCGAGATAGGCTCCGGGGTATGGGTAGTCTTAGTAAGCCCAGAAGGCCACAAACTCAATTGTGTGGTAAGGTTTGGATTAAAAGCTTTCAACAATGCTACAAAAAATGAGGCGTTCCTAGCAAGCCTCAGATTGACTAAGGAAATGCAGGTAAAGAGAATTATAACAAGTAGTAATTCCCAACTTGTGGTGAGTCAAGTCAATGGAAGCTTCACCGCAAGAGATAAAGGCATGGCTGCATACCTCAAACATGTGATGGATCTTCTCCCATCTTTTGAAAGTTCAAGTTGATGCAGATACCTCGTCTCGAAATGCCATGTCGATACTCTGTCCAAACTAGCCAGTAGCAAAGACTCCGAGTTGCTCAAAGTAGTGCCTATTGAGCATCGTCCAAGTCCTTCATCTTAAAGGGAAAAGAAGTGATATCGGTGGAGCACACCCTATCATGGATGCAACCAATAATCACTTTTCTCAAATATCGAACCTTACTAGATGATGAGGATGAAGCTTGTAAAATTAGAAAAAGAGCTGCCCATTTTACCCTTTAGGACGAAGTGCTCTACAAGAGAGGTTTTTTCTCACCTCTCCTTCAATGCATTGGAGGAGAAGAGGCATATGTGGTAGCCACATCAGAGGGCTAGCTCTTGCATACAGAGTGCTTAGGCAATGTTACTACTAGCCTACCTTAAAAAAAGATATACTCAATTTCGTAAGAAAATGCTACAAGTGTCAGCGTTTCTCCACCATCTAGAGGTAGGCATCCTAAGAGTTGACTGTTGTATCAAGTCATTGGCCTTTCACCAAGTAGTAAATTGATCTCATAGGCCCTTTACCAAAGGGAAAAGGTAGTGTGAGCTATGCAATTGTCATCATTGATTACTCCACTAAGTGGGTAGAAACCAAACCACTAGCCAAGATAACCGAAACAAATACTTCCAAGTTTCTCTGGAAAAAATATCATATGTCGGTTCGGGACTTTCCATTCAATTGTATCGGACAACGGGCGATAGTTCAACAATAAAAAGGTCAAGAACATATATGAGGAGTTAGAAATCAAGAAGTACTTCTCGATGCCTCACCACTCTCAATTTAATGGTCAGGTCGAAGTTGTAAACAAGACCATCAAGCATAACCTGAAAAAGAAACTTGATGTTTCTAAAAGTGTATGGGTAGTGGAATTCCCACAAATACTATGGGAAATTCGTACAATGAGCCGCACAACCACTAAAGAAACTCATTTTTCCATGGCCTATGTGGCTAAGGCCATGAGCCCAGTTGAAGTAGGACTTCCTTCACTTCAACGAAATATCTAACCACGAATTAAGGAGATGTGAACTAGACTTCTTTGAGAAAAAAAAGATGACTCACAAATAAAGATCGCTTCTTATCGTTGAAAGACGACCTATTATTACAACGCCAAAGTTAAGAAGAGGTCATTCCTCATATGGAACCTCATACTAAGAAGAATATCTCTTTCTACCAAGGAACCAGGTATCAACACACTAGGCCCCAATTTAGAAGGCCTCTATCAAATCAAAGGAGAATTGAGGCCAGACAGTTACCAAATTGAAGACCTAGGTGGAAAGACCCAGCCTCATCCATGGAATATCGAACTCCTTAGGAAATATTATCAGTGAGCAAGGCTCATCAACCTAGCTGGATGACTTTTCCTAGCTCTTGTAAGATTATTGTGATTAATGAGAATGTCATTTTTCTATCGTGTTCATTCTTCGTTACAAAAGATATCCGTTATGTAAGGGTCGCGCTTCGGATCCCCTTACGTAGATGTTGCTTCCCATGACTGCGTGAAACACCAAGGAAAAGCCCTTGCCATGGAAGTGCATGTATTCTCCATGTAAGGAAGTCTACTTTATAAGGATAAGCGAGGCGCTTCGACGAACTGGTTTCCCAACATGAGGCCACACTTTGAATCTCCTTATTTAGATGTTTCCTCCCATGGCTGACCAAACACCTGGGATAAACCCATGCCATGGAAGCACATCCCCCATGTAAGGAAGTACACTTCGTGAGGAGAAGTGGGGCACCTGACGAACTGGTTTCCCAACTTGAGGTCCCGCTTCAGATCCCCTTATGTAGTTGTTGCCTACTATGCTTGCATTAAACATCCGAGAGAAGCCCTTTCCTTGGAAACGCATCTCCTATGCATGGAAGTCTACTTCGTAAGGAAAAGTGAAAGGCACCTCGAAGATTAATATATTGAATTATAAGTGAAAGTCTACTTGTCATGCGTTTTATACAACGTGAATTATACCGCAAGTGTACGGTGTCAAGTTTTGTAATATAATGATTGAGTTAAGAGTGTCGAACCTACAGGGATTGTAATTGAATTTCTACCAAGTACTATAATTGTTTCAGTTTTCATTTTATCTAGACGAACAAAATATCAATTCAAGGTTTTTACCCTAAACTAATATGGATGTGTAATAATTCAAATAAAATGAAAACAATTTATAG
>CAIGRT010126567.1:0-12877 GCA_903798405.1 Fraxinus platypoda
CCCACCCCGAACCGGATCATTAAAATCAAAACCATAACCACCACATTCCACAATCGGTTCGTTTTTTTTTGCCCCATTAGGTTCGATTAACCACGGTTTTCGATTTTAACAGTTCGAATTGCCTTCCTTAGGATGAAGAAGATGAACCAGCAGGGATGGAAGCTGCAGGCGAAACTCCCAACTGCTCTGACGGTCCGGCGTAGCCCAGCACGCGCGGCCGCGCCCCTAGCCGGGTGCGGGTCCGTCTCTGTACATTACAAGGTTGACTGTTTCTATACTGGATGGCTTGAAAGAAAAAAAAAGATTTAGCCCCTGTTTGGTAGAAATTATAATCTAAATTTTACAAGTCAGCATTTAATTGTAATTACATATTTCATGGGACCCATAACTTTTCAACCACACATTTCATTAACTTTTATTGAAATCTACAAAAAAATTGATTTTAATATCCACCAAACAGAAGTTTAACTACGAAAGGTATATATGTACAATTTTGTAATATTCACTGACCTACTGGTAATTAAGTCTGCACAATAGACTATCTTTTAATTAATATTTATTTTTTGTTTNTTTTATTGAAATCTACAAAAAAATTGATTTTAATATCCACCAAACAGAAGTTTAACTACGAAAGGTATATATGTACAATTTTGTAATATTCACTGACCTACTGGTAATTAAGTCTGCACAATAGACTATCTTTTAATTAATATTTATTTTTTGTTTCCATGAAATTTTGGGTTGTAGGTTTTAATCACAAAAGTTAGATGTCATTGGTATAGACGTATTGTTATGACTTAATATTAGTTAAAGCATTTTTAATTATAATTTAATGTTGAAGGATATAAAATTACATATGAAATTATTTTGGTGATGCGTATAACGTATTATAAAGTGCAGCAGTTAATTTGTAGAATAATTATTTTACCCTTTGTAGTGGTGGAGAGCGGTGGGGCCAATGGGGTCCCTGGCCACCAATTGAGATTTGAATAATAATTTTTTTTTTTTTAACTTTTAATTTATAATATTATTAAATTTTGCTCCTATTTGGACTCCATTTTTTAAAATTCATTTCTTCCTCAAATTTATTTTCAACTATACATTTTATGGAATTCAGAGCCTATCAAATTTTCAATCGTACATTTCATTTAACTTTTATCAAAATTTAATAAAAAAAATGATTTTTAGTTAAACCAAACATGAGCCGTGTTTGAATTTTTTCGTTGTTAAAGTAGGTCCTACTCCCAATCAAGGTATATAGTTGTTGGTTTCATATGGGTTATAAAACCAAAAGAAATGCATGTAACACTATAGAACGATATAAGCCAACTTGTAGACAAAATCTTCAGTCAAAAGGAAGACATTGATTATCATAAGACGTTTCTCAAATTTCTAAGAAGGATTTATTTAGAAGTAATAGCTTCAGTAGCTCATTGTGATTTGGAGCTACATCAAATGGAAGCGAAAATAACTTTCTTGAATGAAGATTTTGATGAAGAAGTATATATGAAGAAGCCTCAAGAATTTACTGAAGATAAATGCACTCAAATGATTTGCAAATTGAAGAAATCTATATGTGGGCTAAAACGAGCTTTAGTAAGTGGTATTTGGAGTTTTACAATTTTGTTATTTCATATGGTTATATAGAAAATATCATTGACAAGTGCATATATCTTAAAATCAGTGGGAGTAAATATATTTTTCTAGTCGTATATATAGATGAAATTTTACTTAACACAAGTAGTAATTTGGGTTTGCTACATGACAAAAAAAAGTTCTTTAGCTAAAATTTTGAAATGAAGGATATGGGTAAAACCTATTATTTATTCAAATGATTTGGGAGAGGTTTATAATAAAATAGTACATCGACTATAACACCCATTGTTAAATGTGATAGATTCAATAAGAATGTGTCCATTAAATGATTTGGAAAGAGAACACATGACGTCTATACCCTATGCTTCTGCTGTTGAGAATTTGATATGCATAAGTTTGTACAAGACACGGCATTGTATTTGCAGTTGATGTACTAGATATATATCAAATTAATCTAGGTATAGAACATTAGAAAGGTGTCAAGAAAGTAATAAGGAATCTTCAAGAAAGTAAATGCTACATACTCACGTATAAGCATTTCGACAATCTTTAAGTTGTTGGAAATAAAGATTCGGATTTTGTTGGATGTGTGGACACAAGAAAGTCTACTTCATTCTTCTAGCTAGAGGAGCTGTATCTTGAAAAAGTATTAAGCAGCCTACAATTGCATTGTCTATCATGGGGCATAATTTATTGGTTACAAAACCTACAACACAAGCATTATGGTTGAAAATTTTGTCAAAGGCTCAACAACTGTTGCCTCACTCCAATATCATCTATTTTCAGGTAGAAATGCAACACTTCACGTTTAGACTCCCACGCACTGATTAATTACTGCCTTCTTTGACCATCTTTTATTCAAAATGCATTTTATTTGACTTTTTCAAAGGCCCCTCAACTCTTCTTAATTTTAAAAAAATGGCAACAAATATTTGGAAGAAGATAGACTTCCAAGTCAAATCGTCGTAACTTAACCAACCCAATTGCATGTTAATGGAGAATCAAGCAATTTCTAGAATCTAATCCTTCTACCAACTCGAATGAAGTAGCAAAAAGGGATAAAAGTAGTCGATCTTTAATTTATAAGAAATAAAAATTTATTTGTTTTTGCATGTCTTTTTTTATTAAGAACTTGCATCTTGTGTATAGCTTGAATGGAAAATCTTTACTATTTTCGAGATTTTATCTCAATGGTAATTGTAAATCTCCGTTCCATGCAAGTAAATTTTACAACAATTCAAGTTAAATTGTGTACCGCAACATTACTCAAACTCATTTTTTGTTGGTTCATACAATCTCATCACTTTGTATTATCGAGTATCTAGATATACGAACGAATTCCAAAAATATTATTACAATCGAATTTTATACAACTAATCAAACCATGTAGTCTTTCCAATAAAAAGAAGAAATTGCCATAACACTTGTGGGATTTTTGTTTATTTTTATCACAATAAGTGGAGGATTCTTAATATATACTAATTAGGATTAATGGCAACCTAAGTGGATAACCTAGAAAATGTAACAAAAAACACTTCCAAATTTCAACCTTTTACACTAATAATTTTCAAACTTACCATCCAACTTAAGAAAAAAAGATTTTTTTTTTTTTTTTGGTCTGATTTCTGCCAACTTACATGTATTTTAACTTAATTCCTACAAACTTTTACTATAAAAAGCCTTTTACTCTGAAAAGCAACATACTGTCTCTTCAATACATCAACACAATCAAATTTACCAGAGAGTAAAAAAACATGGGTTTGGGAAATGCAGGAGCTCTTGTGATTCTTGTCGCCATATCCATGTTTGGCATTGGAATGGCCAACAAGAATTTCAGTGCAGATTGGAATGGAAACTGGAATCACACTGCAGGCTGGCCTTATGGACACTGGAATGCAGATCAAACTTCGAAAAGAATAATTGTTGGTGGTTCCGAGAATTGGCATTTTGGGTTTAATTATACTGATTGGGCTATCAGATATGGCCCCTTTTATTTGAATGACACACTCGGTATGTTAACATTTCATTGTCGAGTTACGTTTTAAATTAGATGTCATTTATTTAACAAGTACAATGTTAGAATATTGTCGAATAATAAGTCCATATTAAAAGGTTAACTTTGTTATATCTTTATTCTTGTTTCCAATATCTAAGCGACTGATATTGATCTGTTTCATGCATGCAGTATTCAAGTTTGATCCCCCAAATGACACCACATTTCCTCACAGTGTTTACCTGTTGCCAAATTTTTGGAGTTTTCAGAACTGTGATTTGAAAAAAGCACAGAAGATTGCACAAGTGACACAAGGAGGAGGAGAAGGTTTTGAGTTTGTGCTTAAGATATGGCAGCCTTATTATTTTGCTTGTGGTGAACGCAACGGATTTCATTGCAAAACTGGGATGATGAAATTTGCCGTTTGGCCATTCTTCCGTCCGTATTAATGACAGAAAACAGCTTCATACAATACACACACATGCACTTTCTTCAAGCTATAATTGTATTGCTCAAAATATATTTTCTTTTTTAATTCTTGCGAGGACTGGTTTGAATAATGTTTGAACAAATAAAGAATAGATGTCTGCCTTAATTAGAGCACTATTTTCATGTATTGGAGGTTTGTGTTTTGTTTCCGTTTAAAGTTTAATCTTCTTCTATGAAACAAGTTATTTAGAGCATAAATATTATCATGAGCTGTTACATTATTTGACGTTTTTGTGTTTGAGCTTGTGCTCATGTTTTATTTTCACTTTCAATACAAAGTTACAATCTTGTGCATTGTGATTAACAAGTAAAGTGAATTACAAATTAAAGAGAGAATCTGGAAAAGTTTTAGCTAGACTCGTTCTAACTCGTGCGCATTGACTGTGTACTGGCCTTGTCGCAAGGGTCCGTTGGCTAGAAATACGTACAGTCATGGGGTTGACGTCTATTAGTTGAATGAAATACGGAAATATGTCAATATTGTCGGAACGAGTGTTCTATGAAGGTACTTTTAATTAGCCATTGATTAACGGATAACCCTATTTGGGCTAGGCACTCACGAAGGGCATGAAGACAAGCATTAAGCTAAATTGCCTTTAGGAAGTGATGTGCACAAGAATTGCATTGTAGGGCATGCAAAGGACTCTCAATGCTTTGGATGAAATTAGAAGAGTGCCTTTTTAGCTAGAAGACTGCTACACTTGCAGTCATTAGATGGCTGTAATTTTTACAGCCATCTCTAATTAGTGTAAGATCCACTAATTAATTTTCACTAATTAATTAATTAGTGGGCCCCATACTAATTAGAGAGGGCTGTAAAAATTACAGCCCTCTAATGACTGTACGAGTAGTATTTTTGTTTTAGCTAATATACTTTGAGAGGACTGTATATTGTGCATGAGCATGCAGAAAAACTAGAAGATATGCATTGCTATAGGCCAGACATTGAAGGCAGCACATGGATGTGCTCGGGTGTTCACGTGTTATTAAGCTTTGTTGGAAAAAAAAATGCAATTGGTCATGTCTAGACTCGTGATGATAGCTGATGGAAGGTAGTTGAAAGGAGTGAGACTACTATCGCACGGGGTGCATAAAATAGTCCTGCTATGTGAACTTTGTTCTATGGTGGACATTGAATTTAAACTTTGTTTTAAGTTGGCCACAACTAAAAGTTAACAACGTGCTTCGATTTTAACCATTTACAACTTGAGCATCTTATAAAATTGAAAAGAATTTGGATCCTAATTAGATACTAAAGTCGAAATGAATTTGACATGATCCAAAGAGGTTAAACTCATTTCAACTTTATTCTTGATCTTGCAATAGACTTTTGTATACAAACGATGTTTCCTTCAAATGTGTCAAAATATCGAGTTATGTAATTTTTTAGATAGAATATAATATTATTTTTCTTGGTGTTCTGGATACAATATAAACACCAAAATATATATATATTGAAAATACTAAATTAAATTAACCAAAAAAAAAAAAAAAAAAAACTAATCTCAAAATTTCTAAACTTCAATTTTGCAATCTAATTCTCAAAAATATTTATAAACAAAGTTAATTCTTGAAAATCTCCATATTAACGTCAACATTGCGTCACTCCAATACCATCTATTTTCAGGTAATACTTCCTTATTATTTTCCCACGCAATGATGAATTACTGCCTTCTTTGACAATCTTTTATATTGAAAATACACTTTATTTGACTTTTCAAAGCCCCTTAACTCTATTAATTTTAAAAAATGGCTAGAGTTCCAAGTCAAACTGTCGTGAACTAACCCACCCAATTGCAAGTTGATGGAGAATCGAGCAATCTCTAGAATCAAATCCTTCTACAAATCCAAATAGAATAACAAAAGGGAATAAAAGTGGTCGATCTTTAATTTATTAAGAATAAAGACTCATCATTTTTTTAAAATTATAAATTCACATCTTAGGTATAGCTTGAACTCGATTTTATCAAGTTTTTAATACTTGCATGATTTTATGAATATAACAGCAGTGAAAAAAATCTTTACCTATTTTAATACCATGTTCCTGATTGGTGTATAATAAAATTATATTTTTAATAGATTTTGATAAAAAATAATGAAATGTGTGGTTGGAATTTGAAATGTTGTGGATCCCATTAAATATTTAGTTAAAATATCAAATAGGGCATGTCTCGAGCTTTCCTCTCTCAATCGTAATTGTAAATCTCCATTCCATGCAAGCAATTCTACAACAATTCAAGTTAAACTTGTGTCGCACTAGCTACATGACTCAAACCCATTTTTTGTTGGTTCTTATAATCTCATCACTTCATATTATTTAGATTAAAGAACGAATGCCAAAAAATATTAAAAAGATCAAATTTATGCAACGAATCAAACTTCCCTCCAAAAGAAGAAACTGTCATAATTAAAGTAGGTAAAGCAAGAATGCTAGGTAGCAATTCTTTCTGGAACCATTCTATCCGACTCTAAGTATACAAACATAGTTGTCAATCAATATTGACAATCGTGTGTTGTCAAAATCTAAACATGTGACGTAGAAAACAATTTTTTAAATGGATGGATATGATGATACCAAGTCGGATGTTGTCAACCAAACGTTGTCAACAAACATTGTACATGTAGCATTATTTTTTCTATCTGACTCTTGTGGGATTTTTGTTTATTTTTATCACAATAAATGGAAGATTATTAATATATACTAAATAGGATTAATTGCAACCTAAGTGGATGTTGACCGGGAAAATGTGAGAAAAAAACACTTATAAATTTCAACCTTTTACACTAATATTTTTCAGTCTTACCAACCAACTTAAGAGAAAAAGAATTTTTTTGTCTGATTTCTGCCAACTTACATGTATTTTGACTTGGTTCCTACAAACTTTTACTATAAAATGCCACATACCATCTCTTCAATACATCAACACATCTAATTTACTCCTGTAAACTCCCATTAAAGAAATACATTTACTAGAGAGCAAAAAATAACATGGGTTTGGGAAACGCAGGAGCCCTTGTGATTCTTGTGACCATATCCATGTTTGGCATTGGAATGGCCAACAAGAATTTCAGTGCAGATTGGAATGGAGACTGGAATCACACTGCAGGCTGGCCTTACGGACACTGGAATGCAAATCAAACTTCGAAAAGAATAATTGTTGGCGGTTCTGAGAATTGGCATTTTGGGTTTAATTATACTGATTGGGCTATCAGAAATGGCCCCTTTTACTTGAATGACACACTCGGTATGTTGCCATTTCATTCTCGATTTACATTTTAAATTAGATGTCATTTATTTAACACGTAAAAAGTTTAATATTGTCGAATAATAAGTCCATATTACAAGGTTAACTTTGTTATAACTTGCTTATTGTTTCCAATATCTAAGCAGCTGATATTTATTTGTTGCATGCATGCAGTATTCAAGTTTGATCCCCCAAATGACACCACATTTCCACACAGTGTATATCTGCTGCAAAATTTTTGGAGTTTCCAAAACTGCGATTTGAAAAGAGCACAGAAGATTGCACAAGTGACACAAGGTGGAGGAGAAGGTTATGAGTTTGTGCTTAAGAGATGGCAGCCTTATTATTTTGCTTGTGGTGAACGCAATGGATTTCATTGCAAAACTGGGATGATGAAATTTGCCGTTTGGCCATTCTTTCGTTAGTATTAACGGCACAAAATGGCTAACACACACACACACACACACACACACACACACACACACTTTCTTCAAGCTATAATTCTTTGCTCAATATATATTTTCCTTTTTAGTTCCTGCGAGGACTGGTTTGAATAATGTTTGAACAAATAAATGATATATGTCTGTCTTAAATAGAACATTAATTTCATGTAATGGAGATTCGTGTTTTGTTTCCATTTAAAAGTTTAGTCTTCTTCTATGGAACAAGTTATTTAGAGTATAAATGTTATCATGAGCTGTTACATTATTTGAGATTTTTTGTGTTTATGTTTGCTCTTGTGCTCGTGCTTTATTTTCACTTTTGATACAAAGTACAATCTTGTGCATTGTGATTAACAAGCGAATTACAAATTAAAGAAAGAATCTGGAAAAGGGCTAGCTAGACTTGTGTTAACTCGTGCACATTAATATTGAGTATGTGATCTGCCATGGACGCTAGGGTCCGTTGACTAGAAATACTATACTTGTGGGGTGACGTCTCTTAGTTGAACGAATATGGAAAGATGTCGATATTGTGGGAATGAGTATGCTATGAAGGCACTTCAGTTATAAATTTGTTGTTCAAATAATTATATTAATGAGAAGAATTGGACATATTACAAGACACCAAGATCAAAATGGGTAGAAATTTGGCATGAAGCATGGAGAAAACCATGCGCACGTATGGGATTACAACATACGCAGAAAAAAAAACTTGCCATTAGGTTGGTTTTTTCATTTGATTTCCTGGTGGCTTTTCATGAAAAATCATATCATTTCATGACAGTTTGGCATTGATTCGTGAAGTATAGATGACAAAGTAGAAATATGTGAGAGTTCTTCCATTTCTAAAACATTAAATCAATCTCATACAATACTTGAGTGCAAAAAATAAAAATAAAAAATAAATCAGATTCTCATTCTTTTGTGTTCATGTTCTTTAAAAAAAAGTTTTTCACTTTATTGCTTTGTGCAAAATTCTCAAAGGTTTGTCATATCGTCTAAACTATTTGTCGAAAATTCTAAAAGCAATTTGTCTAGAGATAAATATCGTTTTTAAGAAAGCGTATTTTATGTGTTTTAGGCCTTCTTTTAGGTATTTTTTCAATATTTGGTTCGCGCTTCCATTCTCCATATTCTCCTTTTCATATTTTTCAACAACTTACTACTTGGGCTAGGCACTCATGAAGAGCATGAAGACAAGCATTAAGCTAAGTTGAGGAAATTATGCGCACAAGAATTGCATTGTAGGGCATGTGAATGAACCTCAATGCTTCACATGAATTTAGGAGAGTTTCTTTACAACGAATATGCTTTGAGAGGATCGTATATTGTGCATGAGCATACAGACAAAATAGAATATGTGCATCTCAAATAGGGAAACGCCTTGGCATCAAGTGTAACACATGGATGCACTCGAGTGTTCACGCGCTAGTAAACTTTGTTGGAAAAAATACTCATGATGAAATTTGACAGAAGGTAGTTGAAAGGAGTGAGACTACTGTCACACAAGGTGCAAAAAATAGTCTTGCTATGCGACTTAGACAATCGACCAGTGTCCGAAAGTCTTGTGTTTCATCAAGTAAAATGGTTATTAAGTAAGCTCGTGCTTGATTCTCATTATTCCCACATTATAATGAGAACTTGATTTTGTATTAGTAATTTTTTGGAGAATGCGTGGTTAAAAAGAATAAAAAGTTTTAGATTTATGTGTAATATTATTTTATTGGGGAATGTGTTGTTGATAAGAAGAGAGGGAAAAATGAATTATAATTTAATGGTGGCCAAACAAGGGCTAAGTATTGACCTGAAGGCATGTTGGTATTACAAGATATTCTTTTGTAGAATTCAAATACGCCTTGGATAATTTTCTTATCATGGAATGTTTGTAGATACTTGGCAAGCTCAAGGCTTTTTTCTCATATATTGTAGTTGGGTTAATACACTCATTGTCTTAGGTCTAAGTTTGTAATTAATAATTTCTAAATTTATAATTGGCAATTTTCATATTCAAATCATAAGTTTTTGAGTTGTAATTAAAATCTAAATAATTGAGGGTTGTTAATATAGTCCTTGAAGGAGTTAAAGATATCAATATAGACTAAGGAGAAAAAGTTGGTTCAAAACCGCTCACTCATCGCTCGTTGAGTGCTCGAGCTCTCAAAACAGGAATGTAGCTGCTAGTCTGGTACTTGAGCAACAGACAGATTGCTTGCTAGGCGCAAGACTCAGTGCTTGAGCGGTGTATATATCTGGGAAAATTCTATTCGTGATTCTTTTGCCTATTTTCTAATCTTATTCAAACTCAAACTCTTCATATTATAAATACCCAAGTCTAGTCCGTCCCAAATGTGTGTTGAATCATAATTTTACATTAGAAATCACATTGTTGAAGATCCAAAACATAATCCTTTGATTTCTTGATTCAACCCCAAGATCATTGATTCATAAATTCATCATAAACATATTATTATTGGTTGAGGCTTACATATAGTCAAGAGAAAATTATTTGAAGATCGAATATATGGTGGACACTGAATTTAAACTTTGTTTTAAGTTGGCCACAATTAATTTGACTTAATAATGTGATGAGATGGTCTAGTTATTTGCTAGTTAGACTCATGTATTATTTCGGCAATCAAATTAACGGATATGGATGAAATCAGTAAGATTTAACGATTATTTAAATTTAGAGACCAATTCGAAAAACAAAATAAAATTGAGAGACCAACTTGAATGTTCAACATGAACTTTCATTGAAAGTTAAGCAACGTGCTTTGATTTTAATCATATTCAACTAGAGCATCTTATAAAGTTGAAATGAATTTGGATCAGAAGAGATTAAAGTTGAAATAAATTTGATACAATCCAAAGAGGTTAAATTCATTTCAACTTTAATTTTGATCTTACAAAAGAATTTTGTACACAAACGATGTTTCCGTCAAATGTGTCAAAATATAGAGTTCTTTAACTTTTGTAGATAGATATATTATTTTTCTTGGTGTTATAGATACAATATCAACACCATAAAAAGCAAAACACGGCATTAAATTAACCAAAAAAAAAATTAATCTCAAAATTTCTAAATAGACTACAATTTTGCAATCTAATTCTCAAAAATATTTATAAACAAACTTAATTCTTGAAAATCTCCATATTGACGTCAACATTGCGTCACTCCGATATCATCCATTTTCAGGTAGAAATGCAATACTTCTGTATTATTTCCCGCGCAATGATGAATTACTGCCGCCTTTGACATGCTTATATTGAAAATACACTTTATTTGACTTTTTTTAAAGGCCCCAACTCTTTTAATTTTAAAAAAAGATGGCTAGAATTCCAGGCCAAACTCTTGTGAACTAACCAACCCAATTGCAAGTTGATGGAGGAACGAGCAAATTTCTAGAATTAAATCCTTCTTCCAACCCGAATAGAATTGCAAAAAAAATAAAAATAAAAGTAGTCTATTGACCTTGTTTTTTGTAGGACAATAGATGCCGTGCCCACTCTCGTTCACGCAAGCAAATTTCAACACGTTTGGACATGAGATCCGGATAGAAAGAAGTGATGTTTGAGGACGTGAAAGATACTTTTATGGCACGAGACAAAAATATTCGAACACCGATAATATGATCAAACGAGATTGCACATAAACAAATAATCGCAAACAACTTAACCAAAATAAGAACAAACTAAACTCAAGCAAATAACATAGAACGAGTAAGAGAGAAAACCGAATGTATTTTTAATTATAAAGATTTGCTCTTTTTTTAGTGAATTATAAGAGTCGCTTATTTATAAGTTCTAACCGACGTGGTAACCGTTGGATTAGAACCACGTGGTCTCATCTCCCAGACCGAAACCTCACATCACTCTATCTGTTATGCATTTAATTCATTGATATTGAGTCGCCGCCCTACATCTTAAGCTAATAAAGCTGACATTTATTAATATAAATATTACATCAATTATTCCTAGACATCGTCTGCAGATCCCTTCAAAGACAGCAAGTACTTCAGCCTTAAAGAGAGTTTCAAATGAGGAGGGTGCTTCGGCCTAAAAGAGCTTCGAGTAGAGATAGGGTTTCAGCCATATAAGAGTTTCAGAACAATGAGATCAGCTTCTTCCTTGACTTCTACATTTAGATTTAACTCATGTCTCCACGTGGACTGCGGCATGGCTTCTACTAGGAACCTCGGTGGCGAGGCGTAACATAGTTTATCTTTAATTTATTAAGAATAATTGTTTTTATTATCAATTCACTTCTTATGTATATCTTAAACTCATTTTTATCAAGTTCTTATGATTTTATACATATAAATAGCAATTTTTGTAGATTTTAATAAAATTTGATGAAATATGTAATTGAAAATTGTGGATCCCATGAAATGTGTGGTAAAAATTAATTACACCAAAGATGAGTATGTTTCAAGGTTTCCTCCGATCAATGGTAATTGTAAATCTCCGTTCCAGCAATTCTCTACAACAACAAGTTAAACTTGTGTCACACTACATGACTCAACCCCTTTTTTGTTGGTACAAATAATCTCATCACTTTGTATTATTTAGATTAAATAACGAATCCCGAAAATATTAACAAGATTAAAGTTATGCAATGAATCAAACCATATAATCTTCCCCCGAAGAAGAAGAATTAATTGTCAAATTTAATTGAAGTAGGTAAATGGAGCATTCTTAATATATACTAAATAGGATTAATTGCAACCTAAGTGGATGTTGGCCTGGAAAATGTAAGAAAAAACACTTCAAAATTTCAACCTTTTACATTAATAATTTTCAGTCTTACCAACCAACTTAAGAGAGAGAGGATTTTTGTCCGATTTCTTCCAACTTACATGTATTTTGACTTAATTCCTACAAACTTTTACTATAAAATGCTCATACTATCTCTTCAATACATCATCAACACATCAAATTTACTCCTGTAAACTCCCATTAAAGAAGTACATTTACCATAGAGGAAAAAATAACATGGGTTTGGGAAATGCAGGAGCCCTTGTGATTCTTGTGGCCATATCCATGTTTAGCATTGGAATGGCCAACAAGAATTTCAGTGCAGATTGGAATGGAAACTGGAATCACACTGCAGG
>CAIGRT010126569.1:0-13068 GCA_903798405.1 Fraxinus platypoda
CAAACTAAAGAGAGCAAAAGTAATGTAACAGAAACTTAAATTGTCAATTATCTAAATTATGGATGTGAAAATTGTGTGTTCGTCATCCCTATCTGAGCCTTCATTTATATGTTCACTAGTTAATATGATGCTGTAAATATGGAAGGAGCTTATTGCCATCCAAACACCATGACCTGATAAGCACCCTGATCACTGGAGTTTGCTTACAGATTACCAACTGAAATATTAAACCTCTCAAGCCTCAAACTAAAACAATTAAGTCAAATTACAACACTCAAAGTTGAAAGTTCAGCCTTTTATCATTTTTTTCCTCAGTTTATACTGAATTTGAATGATTTCAGATGCAAATGGCTTGCAAAGAATTAGGTATTTTAAGAGCTGCAACACTGCTGACTGCATGAGAGTCTATACAATATTGGAATTGAAAGAGGTATATGGGTGGTTGATAATAATGTTGCATATTTGTAACATGTTAGTGGAGGCAGGTCAATGGTTAGATATGATAGAAATAAGAGTTCTTCTTTTATGTGAGGGGCGATCTTAGTTTTTGCTTGGGTTGTGAGGTCCTCACTGAAGATAAACATCCTCCTCCTTTTAACAGCATCCTAATTAAGTTGCTTGAGAATAATATATTGTGTGATATTCTGACTTAGTAAATGAGAGTAATGCCATTTAAACTACATGAAGCGACTCTGTAATATTTATTGAAATTTGATGTTTAGTTTATGAATGTTGGAGTATTTCCTGTGTAAATGAATAATGTCCATTTCTTGTCCTTTCTCCTTGCTGATATTATTACTTTTTTGCTAGCTGGCTCAACAAGCTCATGCATTTAATCAAAATCTTCTTTACCGGGTGTTCTATTATGCTAATCTAGTATCTCTTTCTGATACAGGGTATGTAGATATACATGCGGTCAATCTGAGAGAGATGATATTCATTATGATATTGGTAAAATGTTGGTACCAGCAACTCCTTTTTTGATGCTATAAAATATCAATCCAAACCTGCTGAGCACCGAGAAAAATCTAGTATGAATTATTGCACTTTTTGTACTCATCAAAATGATGGAATAGATGTTTTTTATGCTGAGTTGACCTTTTAAATTGGAAACGTGTATAATGAAATTATTTTGAATATTGCACAATGTATATGCACTCACATGGTTTAATTAGTTTCAATGCAAGAGCATATTTTCCTATTTTAATTATGATTTCTTATATTTTTTTATGTCTTTGTCACATCTATCTATTTATTGGATATTTTATTTACAGTAAAAATTGCAAAATTTGTATAGTCTGCCTTTCAATTAGGTTGAACGTGTAGAACATTTTACAAGTTCATTATGTGAATTGTTAGTTTATTATTCGAATTGTTTGATCAAAGAACAAGATTTTTGGTAGCGTAGAAAGCATATATTAAAAATGCGAATTAATTTTAAAAAATATTAAAATCACAAATGAAAACCAAGAATTCATAACGTTGGAAAAACGTTGCAAAAGGGTCTCTACCGCAACGTTTAAAAAACGCTGCAAAACGGTCTATCGCAACGTTGAAAAAACGCTGCAAAAGGTCTACCGAGTTTAAAAAATGCGGCAAAATGGTCTATTACAACGTTTAAAAAATGCGGCAAAAAAATTTTCGCAACGATGAATAAACACTGCAAAAAGTCTTCCCTCAACTGCAACACCGACCTTCGCAACACACGCTAAAATGCTGCAAAAGCCTTTTTTTTGGCGTAGTGTAGTGGATGCCAAATCACAAAGTTGCAACTAAGATGGATTAAGTGCATTTTGTAAACACATTTTTCCCCAAAAATAAATTTAAAAACACAAACCAACAATCGATAAACTAGACATCGCAGTTCTTCCACATTTTCAGATTATGCAATTCTTGATCAATGCTAGATCTAACTTGAACACGACTACATTGTTATGTATTTATAGATGATGAGCTCCCATTGGTATCAAGTTTCGGAGGAAGAGCGAGTTGCTACACAGATATCATTAGTGTTTATGCTTCTGTATTTAATATAGTTTTGTTATTTTTTTGTAGATTAACTTGAATCGTAGGGTATTAGTAAAGCATTTTGTGTGTTGAATCCAATTTTGTTATTTTTTCTTTAGCATTGATGAGATGTGATACATGGGTCTAGTCTGGATATTTTAACCGAAACTGAACCTCCCGAACCGAAATCGAAGGATAATGTCCGATTCCCAAAAAGACAAATTGAGAACCGAAATCAAGAACCCAGAACCTATTAGGTTTGGGTTGATACTTGGTTCCTGAACTAGAATCGTGAGAATCGAATAGACCCGACATTTTGTATAATTTTTTATTTTTAAAATTTACAGGGAGAAAGAAATACAAAACCTAAAAACTCTATTTGGGTAGTAAATTGTCTAAAATTCTAGCCACTAACCCTAAGAAATCATGACTGGCTCCTTTTTTATTTCTCGTCTCACATCAAATTGTTATATTTTAGAAGTTAATGTATGTTAATCTTTGTAATTTGGACTTTCTATAAATCAAAAAGTTCAAGTTAGGATTGTGGCATAAGTTGATGAACCAAAAAGTTCATTTTCTGCGGTTCGAGCTTTTTGTTTTCTTGAATTATTTACGAACTTGAGTGATTTTTTAAAAAATTTATAGCGGGTGTACCTCTTTGGTTATTTTGAGTTCGTGGTTCTATTTTGAAATATATTTTTTCTTTTTTTATTCAAATAGAACAAGTTCAATATGTGGACTGCAATTTCTTGAGACTATATATTTATGTATGTAGTTAGTATTTCTTTTTATTTGTTCGTTTTAGAAGTAGAAGAATTTAAGCATTATTCATAACTAAATTATAGGCTCTAGTATGTCTCAATTATGGATCGAATAATACTTATTAAGAAAAATACACTTCTTCTAGGTTAGACTAAAACTTGACTAAATTTGGATTTATTGTTTGTCTTTGTAACTAGATCAAACTGTAATTTAATTTTTGATATTTTAATTTTCTCGTCTCTTCATGATGTCTTCACTATTTAGAGTCACGTAGAAGGATTTCTTAGTTTCTTGAAGATTTTTTTAGCTAGATTTTAACCCCTGTACAAATATTATCGAGTAGTAGCGTGTTAGATATATCAAAAGGACCTAATATGGAAATGTTTATTAAATATATATATTAAAAAATGTTATGGGTAGAGACGAACCCAAATGGAAACCAATGGTTCAAGTTTGGGTTTGGTTCCCAAAATTATAATTACCCGAATGATTCCATTTACAAAATACCCGATGTATAATAGGTGGTTTCAGGTATTGAAATACTCGGACCGACCCACCCGATATCGAGGCCTACATGGTCTTAAGTTCTTTTGAGTTATGTAATGATGGGTCATTGCCTTAAGTTGTCTGTTTAATTTTTATCTCTAATGCTTCTACGTTTTTCTTAGTGTATAAAGTTCAAAATAGTGGTGTACCATAACACTATAATGACTTATCCATTCTCATATTCACTGTTTTTGGAAATTGTGTGTATCACTCTCACAACTGTGACCCTGGATAAGAAGATATATGGGCAAAGCAGCTGAGAAAATTATTGAGTACCAATTTTGAGTTTCTTTTCTGTAGGCAGATTTGAAGTCGCCGTTAAGAGATTTTCCAAACTACCTTTCTTATTTGACCCTGTGAAGTCAAAGAGAGTCTGCTAAATCGAATCTAAGAAATGAAAGTTCAGTAATTTACACTTATTATGCTGCAACTACTTGAAACTTTCGGACGAGTTTTAGACCCTGTTTGTGCCTATTTTTGGGCCAAAATACATTTTGAAATAGCATTTCGTTGGAGAATATGTGATTAAAAAATGAGGAAAATTTTTGAATTTACATGTAAAATTATTTTTGGAAGAACGTGTGATTGAAAATGAATTTTTTAAAAAATGGGGGCCAAACATTAATATATGTATGGGAGAATGATGTCGAGAATGTGCTTAAAATATAGTGCAAATATGTTTCCTACATATGGCTAGATTTGGAGCTTCATGCATGAAATTAA
The DNA here is from genome assembly GCA_903798405.1 of Fraxinus platypoda. Lineage (NCBI taxonomy): Eukaryota > Viridiplantae > Streptophyta > Magnoliopsida > Lamiales > Oleaceae > Fraxinus > Fraxinus platypoda. The sequence continues at coordinate 4,039 of CAIGRT010126569.1, forward strand.
GGCTTCAACTCGTGTCTTCTTTCAATCAGTCATTGGAATTTTCAAATTTTGGTTTTTCAAATGTTTTTAGAGTCGAGAGTATTTTAATACTTCATAAATTCTGGGTATGACGGAATTCATTTTTAGTTGTGAATGTGAATTCAAGAACGTTGTGAAATGTAGAAAATAAATGATAACCTACCAACTAAACCTCGTGAAATGTCAAGTACCGAGATTATTAGATACCAAATGTCGTGAATTATATTTCAAATGTCAAGAACGCGATGAAATGTTGAGATAATAACCAATCAACCAAGTCTCGCTCCCGAAAGATTAAATATCAAGTGTTGCGATTATCAAATACCAAATATCTATAATTAATTTTCAAATGTCTAGAATTTGATGAAATGTAGAGAATAAATTCGAAAACATGTTTGCCTTCTATCGAAAATATACCTTATACCGAAATTTGTAGACAGTAGAGTCAACTTGCAAATTCGTTTTATTATTTTTCCAATTGAAATTATATGATTTTCATCTTTGATAGTGTATATATTTTCACAATGCAATAATGTTGAACCATATTTGGCATCATCTTCCTTTTTTCACAACCTTTCATTACCTGCTAGTAATAACTTGCACATCATTTTACCTTCTCATGAAAGAAAATGTATTGCCTCGAGATGCATGATGCACCCAAATAAAAAATATGTTTTTTTATTTGTTTTTCCTTCATTAAGGGTATAATAAACATTTTGGTGTTAAATTTGGCCATTTTTTCAATGGTTATCAAAATTAGACAAGTTTCAAATGACAAGCATGAATTGGGACATTTTTGGATAAAATAAAATAAAAATGGAGCAAATAATTATTGATAAAAACTTTGTTGAGATCACCGGTGGTAAGACAATAGCTAATTTTGTGGAAATTAATATTAGCCCTTGTTTGTTTCACATTGTTTTAACTTGAAAATGAATTTTTTAACCTTTTTTTTTTTCCAAAAAAGTGGGGCTCTCTAAGAGAGAAAGTGGTCAAACATTGCGGCTCACCAACTATAGCAACAATAAAAATTCTGCTTGAAATTAGAAATAAACATGGGCTAAATTGATGATTCAAATGAAATTATCATCGATTGTTGATCAACAACACACTTCAATCATCGACGGTCAACCGTCATTGTCAATCACAAAAACTTCTGGATTTTTTTTATAAGATACTGACAAGTTAAAAATCTTTTAAATCTTTCTATATAATATTACCCACTTATAAAATATTTTTTTCAAATTTATTTGGTTACTGACAAAACTTCGGTTAGTATTTAAACTTTTTATTTTTATTAATATATTTATTGTTGAAATTTTATTTCTTAAATTTAAACAATTTATGTTTTTAATATTACTAACTAAAAAATCATTCATAATTTTTTTTTATGAATTATTAATAAATTGATTATTGCAATTTGGATTATGTTAAAACATTGATAACATGGCACATCAATTTATTGGTGGGGAACAAATGTAATTCATATATATATATATAGCACACACAAAATATACCAAAGATAGGCCACACACGACTTACTCTAGGAAAGAAAAATACATATTCTTTTATATTGTGAAAATTACTGAAAGATAAATATATCTTTTATAAGAAAGAAATTACTCAATTCATTAAAAATATTGTTCAAACTTACATAATGACATTTTGGACATTATACCTCACTATTAGTATTAGGAGCTTAGGACCATAAAACAGACCCTAAACAAAGAAATAGCACTCTAAATAGACTTTTTCAAGTAAGTGGAGTACCAAGATTCAGTCCTTGGAATTGTAATTCAAAGAGAGAACCAACCTACCATCCTCAACAAATGGGGAAAAGGTTAAGTAAAACAAATAAAAGTTTACTTAAAGTAAATAAGCAAGTTGTAAAATATGAAAAGAAATTTGTAATTGAATAAAGAACATAAAGTTCAATGATCCCATAAATTAGATGATAAAATTATATATTGGATGGGTCAGGTAATAAATAAGAAAAAAGTATTGTTTAACAAATTTTCAGCCCAGTACTGTCTATCAGCTCATATAAAAACCTTAAGAAGAAATTGTAGAATTTTGGCCCAAATATTATCATTAGCCCAGCTCTGATTTGAATCTCAACCCAAGTCTAATGCTCTATTATTCAAATTATATTGAAGACGTCATGATTATTAATTACTCTTTTCATAACATTTATGAAACGTGAATATTTTATTTCCAAATTAGATATTCTATATAATGCATGTTTGACTAAATTTACTTATAATTATTAATTAAATTTTATTATAGATATTTGTATTGATTAGATCTAGAAGTAAATTACTTATTTTAATAGTTAGAGACACTACTTATTTTACTAAATTTGAAAGTAATTTTTTTTTATTTCTAAATTACTTATTTTAATAGTTAGAGAAACTACTTATTTTACTAAATTTAAAAGTAATAAATTTTCTTTTTATTTCTACGTTCATACATATAAATTTTTTTTACTTATTTTGACCATAAAAAAGATATTATAATCAAAATAAATAATTTACTCTATATTCGATATTGACAATAAATAAAATATTTGTTAAAATTTATTTATTTATAAAGTAATCTATATATAAGTATATTCTTGAACTCAAGCCAAAAATGGACATGAATTAAATTTAATTTCTTTGACCCTCGAAATTCTTAATTGATTTTTCTCACTTTGGTTGAGATTATTCACTCACTTTTTATGTTTTGATATAAAAGATCGATACACACACCAAATAATATTTCGAGACAATAACATATGGATTATAGTGATATATTATCGATTGCGTGTGTTGATTAAACTTTCAGTTGTTTGGAAATATTGGTCGTCAAAGTTACTAGAAGAGTACTCGTTAAGTAATTTTTTAAATTTTCATTGGCGGATATGTATTTTATCTTATTTCTATCATGATTCAGTCAATTTATATTTTTTAAGGCAAGTATCGATTTTTTATTTGGTAAAAAAATAAAAAGATTCCGTGAAATATCTTAATATGAGATATCTAAACTTTTTTTTTAATTTCATTGAGTTATGTATACTTTTCGAAGGCGCGTTTTAGAATATTGAGAAATATATAGTAGGATCTTGAATCTTATCTAGGCAATATGTAGGAAACTTGTAGTAATAGTAATCTTTGTAAATATCTAAATAAAATGATCTAGAAGATGAATATCGACCATCATAGAGAAACGATCTCTACTGTCCATCCGAAGAAGGTGTAGCTATAAAAGGCCAATAAGCCTCATTTATAGAATAGGGTAGTGTGACTTAATTATAAAGTGCTACAAATGTTTTTTTTCTCCTTATTCGTCAAAATTTAGACTGAATTTGAGTTAAATTGAGAGAAAATTGCAAAAAAAGTCCACTTTCACTTTGTCATTTACGAAAATATCCCAAATTTGTTGCAAGTCCATTTTGATAAAATTTAAACCAAAATGCCCATAGTAACAATTTGAAATTTCACAAGAAACACAAAAATTTTCATAAAATTAAAAATTGTGTTGGCAAATAAAAACTTGACACATAACCTATACTACATATTTGAAAAAGTACTGATGTGTATTAAAAAAGAGGAATCCAAAGAAGGCACAAAGGAGAGCTGAAGTAATGTGAGTTATCTTCTTCTACAATAAGCAATTTTATTTTTGCATATGTGAAAATATCATGATGGTACTACATGATCGATGAATGTGTTTGTGCAGGAAAGGGAGAAAAAGTTGAGAAGGATGGAAAGAAAGAAGGGTGTTTCTATAGCAAGTCAAGTCAATGAGAACACGAATGTTTGTGAAATCGCGCAAAGTCCTGAAAGTCAAACGGAAAATGTAAAGCAGACGAACTTTGAGGCAGTAACAACTACCAAAGATCTTCAAAAATAAGCAAGATGAAATATAATATCCCTCCAGCAATTGTTCGCAATCGGAACAAGAAAAAGTTGCAGCATTGGGACATGGCTAATATTGGCATGTAGCCATGCCTCATTGTGGTTGCTCCATTCTTGCTAGGAAGTACAGGTATCTTTACAAATGTTAAACAAAGTGGTGGTGAAGCCTTTTTATCTAGTTCCCTACTTATTAGTCTCGGAGCCCAACCCAGATTGGTGTATAGGCAATTCTTTCTTTGTTCTCTACATAGTTTTTTTTTTAGACTTCAAATTGAAGTTAAGTTTATTGTCTTTGACTTCGCGGGTTTACACTTTGAGTTATAGATTAAAATTGGACCAAAATTGATTGGTTTGGTCATGTTCGGCTTGGTTCTTTTATGCATTAAAAATCTGAATGAAGACTGAACTTTGCATAAAGTTTTCATTGGGTCGCTAAAGTTTAAATTTTTTCTGTTAATCACTGAATTTTGTAATATGTAATCTCACCCATCACTAACTCAACTATCGTTTAAAAAATTGACGGAATTGCTGACGTGGCTAACGAAATCGCTTATGTGGCACGCTTTTGTAATTAGTGGACGCCGAATCACAATGTTGCAACTAACATGGATTAAGTGCATTTTTGTAAACACATTTTTCCCCAAAAAATATATTGAAAAATCAAATTTTTAACCCGCTATTCAACACACAAACCAACAATCCATAAACTAGACATCGCAGTGCTTCCCTTGCATTTCTTGACATTTTCAAATTATGCGATTCTTGATCAATGCTTGATCTAACTTGAACACGACTACGTTGTTATGTCTTTATAGATGATGAGCTCCCATTGGTATCAAGTTTCGGAGGAAGAGCGAGATGCTACACAGATATCATTAGTGTTCATGCTTATGTATTTAATCCAGTTTTGTAATTTTTTTTGTAGGATAATACTTGAATCATAGGGATGGCACAAATATTATCGAGTAGTAGCTAGAAATCGCAGCGGAGCGGGTTCGGGGCTTGAGGCGGGGCTCGGGCCTGCCCCGTTTCCTGCCCCCCCCCCCCTTTTTCCCAAAAAATTCAAGTTAAAATACAAATTCAAAATTTTAAAATAAAAAAAAAATAATGCTCAAACTAACTACATCAATATCCAAAGCAAGCACTCGAAACAAATAATATCCAAAATTAAACATTTGTAGTTAATTAATTTTTTTAAATTCTTCACGGGGCGGGGCCCCAGACCTGGGACTGGTTTTTTGCCATCACTAGTAGTAGCATGTTAGATATATCAAAAGGACCTAATATGGAAATGTTTATTAAATATATATATATAAAAAATGTTATGGGTAGAGACGAACCCAAATGGAAACCAATGGTTCAAGTTTGGGTTTGATTCCCAAAATTATAATGACCCGAATGATTCCATTTACGAAACACCCGATGTATAATAGGTGGTTTCGGGTATTGAAATACTCGGACCGACCCACCCGATATCGAGGCCTACATGGTCTTAAGTTCTTTTGAGTTATGTAATGATGGGTCATTGCCTTAAGTTGTCTGTTTAATTTTTATCTCTAATGCTTCTACGTTTTTCTTAGTGTATAAAGTTCAAAATAGTGGTGTACCATAACACTATAATGACTTATCCATTCTCATATTCACTGTTTTTGGAAATTGTGTGTATCACTCTCACAACTGTGACCCTGGATAAGAAGATATATGGGCAAAGCAGCTGAGAAAATTATTGAGTACCAATTTTGAGTTTCTTTTCTGTAGGCAGATTTGAAGTTGTCGTAAAGGGATTTTCTTAACTACCTTTCTTATTTGACCATGTGAAGTCAAAGAGATGCAAGGTCAGTAATTTACACTTATTATACTGCAACTATTTGAAACTTTAGGACGAGTTTTAGACCCTGTTTGTGCCTATTTTTGGGCCAAAATACATTTTGAAATAGCATTTCGTTGGAGAATATGTGATTAAAAAATAAGGAAAATTTTTGAATTTACGTGTAAAATTATTTTTGGAAGAACGTGTGATTGAAAATAATTTTTTTAAAAAATGGGAGCCAAACAATAATATATGTAAGGGAGAATGATGTCGAGAATGTGCTTAAAATCTAGTGCAAATATGTTTCCTACATATGGCTAGATTTGGAGCTACATGCATGAAATTAAGGCTGAAACTCGTGTCTTCTTTCAATCAGTCATTGGAATTTTCAAATTTTGGTTTTTCAAATGTTTTTAGAGTCAAGAGTATTTTAATACTTCAGAAATTCTGGGTATTACGGAATTCATTTTTAGTTGTGAATGTGAATTCAAGAACGTCGTGAAATGTAGAAAATAAATGATAACCAATCAACCAAATCTCGCTCCTGAAAGATGAAATGTCAAGTGTTGAGATTATCAAATACCAAATATCGATAATTAATTTTCAAATGTCTAGAATTTGATGAAATGTAGAGAATAAATTCGAAAACATGTTTGACTTCTATCGAAAATATTATCGTCTACCGAAATTTGTGGACAGTAGAATCAACTTGCAAATTCGTTTTATTATTTTTCCAATTGAAATTATATGATTTTCATCTTTGTTAGTGTATAGATTTTTCACAAAGCAATAATGTTAAACCGTATTTGGCATCATCTTCCTTTTTTCCCAACCTTCAATTGGCCATTCTAGATAATGCAAAAACGTAACCACTGGTAATAACTTGCACATCATTTTAGTTTCTCATGGAAGAAAATGCACCCAAATAAAAAATATGTTTTTTTTATTTGTTTTTCCTTCATTAAGGGTATAATAAACATTTTGGTGTTAAATTTGGCCATTTTTGCCATGGTTATCAAAATTAGACAAGTTTCAATGGACAAGCATGAATTTGGACATTTTTGGATCGAGCAATTCGGGAACCTTAGGCAACATTACCAAGAGTCATTTTCGAGAAGAGAACAATAACAAAAAAATAAATAAGTAAATAATGGAGCAAATAATTATTGATAAAAACTCTGTTGAGATCACTGGTGGTAAGACAATTGCTAATTTTGTCTGAAATTAATATAAATTGATGATTCAAAGGAAATTATCATGGATTGTTGATTAACAACACACTTCAATCATCGACGGTCAACCGTCATTGTCAATCACAAAAACTAAGGATCCGTTTGATTGCAAATGTGGAAAATTGATGGAAAGAAAATGAATTCTAGGGAATTGAATTACCTAGAAATTGTTTTACTGGGCATTGTAATTAATTGTGTTTGATTGGTATAATTTTCCACCTGGAAAATGTTGAAAGTTTAGTGTCCGTTTGACTTCGTTTTTCATGGAAATTGTTCATTAAAGTGATAATTTCTTTTGCCATTGGGTCTAAAATTTGTTTCACTTGCCCAAAAAAAAAAAAAATTTTTTTTTAAATTACCATACCGAATACCATTCGTTTGACTTTGTTTTGCATGGAAATTGTCAATAAAAGTGATAATTGTTTTTTGCCAGTGTGTCTAAAATTTTTTCCAATTGCAAAAAAAAATAAAAATAAATAAATAAATAAAGTTGGAAAACCATTTCCCACACAAACCATGGGAAAATGAATTCCACAAAAACAAGGAAATTGTGCACGTGTGAGTGGAAAACGAGAAAAAAAATTCTAGGGAAAATTTTGCAATCAAACAAACCAAAACTTGGAAAAAGGAAAACAAGTTCTTACTTCCATGGAAAACTTTCCATATCAAACAAGCCCAGAAATTGTGCACGTGTGAGTGGAAACCAAGAAAACCAATTCTAGGAAAAACTTTGCAATCAAACAAGCCAAAACTTGGAAAATAGAAAACAAGTTCTTACTTCCATGGAAAATTTTCCATATGAAACAGGCCCTAATTGTTTCTGGATTTTTTTTTATTATTGTTAAAAATCTTTTAAAGCTTTCTATATATATTACCTACTTATAAAATATTTTTTCAAATTTATTTTGTTACTGACAAAACTTTGGTTAGTATTTAATTTTTTTAATTTTTATTAATTTATTTATTGACGAAATTTTATTTCTTAAATTTAAACTATTTATGTTTTTAATATTACTAACTAAAAAATCATTCGTAATTTTTTTTTCATGAATTATTAGAGCTTACCTTGTTAAGACACCCCAAACCATATAGATTGCAATGGTTAAATGATAGTGGTGATATTAAGGTGAATCGAAGGATCTTGATTAATCTTTCTATTGGACGGCACCAAGATGAGGTTATGTACGACGTAGTTCCTATGCATGCTGGACATATATTGTTGGGGAGACCATGGCAATATGATAGGAAGGTTGTAACGCCCCAAAATCTTAGAATAAAAGATTTATTTGTTTTTATATTTTAACTGAGGACTAAAATGAAATAGTTATTTTTAAAATTTCCATTTTATTTAGGGTCATATAATTAGAGTTTGATCGAACGAGTTTTTACATGTCGACATTATGCTCGTTGGATAGCTCGTATTTAATCACGAATTTTAGGCTCGAGAAANAGTTTGATCGAACGAGTTTTTACATGTCGACATTATGCTCGTTGGATAGCTCGTATTTAATCACGAATTTTAGGCTCGAGAAAATGTTGTTTTGCATAAACACACGTTAAATTAAACCCAATTGAAAGAAAACAAGGGTAAATAGGACTTTAAATAATTTATAATACTTTTCAATTTTTCTCTCCCCTTAATGTAACGTGCTAAAAATCATTAGTTATTTTGATAAGTTTGACTTGATAGTGTATTTTATCTACATATTAAAACCCATAATGATATTTGAGTGCAAACAAGATGCTGTCACGTGTATGAAATTGATTAAAATTGTATGTTTAGTTGACACTTGTTGATGAGATATGGAAGAAGTAAATGTTGATTTACTTGGAATTTTGGGATAGAGTTTTCAAGTTATTGTCATCCAATATTTGTTACTTGGGATACGTTTCTTCAATCCTAGGTACACTAGGATTCAATTATTTTTACCCTTATATACCCAGGTATAGTTATTGTATTTTTCACACAAAAAACAAGAAGAGAGAGAAAAGGAGAGAGAGAAGACGAGTGGGTGACTACCTTCACGTGAAAGTAAGAGAAAAGGTGTTGAAAGTCAAAAATTGCAATACA
>CAIGRT010126572.1:0-10844 GCA_903798405.1 Fraxinus platypoda
TATGTGTAAGGTAGGATTGTGGTTGAAAAAATATAAGAAATCAAAATATTTTGACCATCTCTCGTAAACCAAACCGCAAGTAGATGAATACTAATCACTAATTGATTCGTCGAGTATCTAAATATATGATTCACTTATAAGTTTAATAGGGAGAAAATTTATGACGAAAAAATTGTATGAATCCAATGTCACATCCAGTAAAAAAAATTATGATATATGTATAGGATATACTCAATGTGTTACATTTTTTACAATATTTTTATTTTAAAATTGTCAGTCTAAAAAGTTTTACTTTCCTACAAATGAGTTGATAGATGAAAAAAAATTACGGAAAGTCAAAATTTCACCTAATAAAAAATTGTTACAATCATATAGACTTTAACCCACCAAATCTCCAAGTATCATAGAAAAATATCATAAGTTTTGATTACATACATCAATTTTTACTCTTTAAACAACCCACAAAGAGAATAAAAGAAAACGAGTATGCTAGGCTAATATTTTTCCTCTCAAAACTTCCGAGTCACGTACCCAAAAGAAAATAACTGTGAAATAAATTTATAACGAGCAATTGACCTATGGGCTTCTTTACTTAATTATTTATGGCTAATTGAATGAATATCTATTAAATTTTGTGTAAAATATGTTAATTGCGAGAAAAATTTCAATTTGGATGCACATGGATGAAATTGGTGTGAAATATGTGAAATTGAAGTATAAGGAGTTGATTCAAACCACCTGAAGATCAGTCGGATTGCAATTGATTAATTTGAAGTATTAATGGAGCATTCAATAAAAATCATAAGTTTTGGGAGTTAAATTCGGTATTTAGAAAGTTTGAGGACTGAATTACAAACTTTCAGGATTTACATAGGGTCAATTATTGATGATTTTATGATGGAGATGACTTAGTTGTGAAGATTAAAGTATGAAGGACTTAAATTGCATGAGAAAGGGACTCAAATTGAGAAAGGGAATTATTATTTTTTCTTCTCAAACTCCTTTTGAAAACCAATTGAAACCGAGATTTTGATTTAAATCTTACTCTGTAAATACGTATCTTAGTCCAACAATTAAGGGATGCTTGAGGGATTCATAAACACAAATTATTCAAGTCAGGAGAGGCTATTTAGGTTAGGAAGGCCATTATTCTTGTAAGAAAGAAAGAGATGAAGAGGAAGTTTTGTTTTAAAGTTATAATATTTTTACATTAAATTATGTGTTCTGGTTTGAATGATTGTCAAGGTCAAGTTAATAATTTTCAATTAATCGATCACTAGTTGAATTGTTATGTGATTTCTATTTACATAGAGAAGGAATAGAAATTTGGTACGCAGAAACAATCATTGTAAAATCAAGAAAGATATGCTGCTATACTTTGCATAATCTTATTCGATGTTCTTGTAATGTAATGTATATTTGCATGTCCGCATCTTTCATATAGATATAAGAATGTCACATGTGAGGATATGTTTAATTTTACTCAAGAGAGATTATTCAACAAAGTAGGTATATCGATCTTCATATTTGAAAATGTGTATAAATCGTGGATTGATATTAAAATGGATAAAAGTGGGGGAATTCATGACTCTAGTATTTATCAATTACTTGATTTTAATAACACTTTTACATCAATTAGTTAGGTTAGTTAATTTAGTATATAATTTAGATTGTTAATATAAAATTCACCTATACACTAATTTTCTATTCGATTAAAGTTAGCTTTAATTAGAAAGAGATTGATTGAAAAGGCAGCCCCTCTCCCCCGCTAGCCACCTACCCACTTGTGTTCTTAGCCAAAATAAGTTATTTTAGCCCTTATAAAAAGAAAAATGTACTTAGTCTTTATGTGAACGATACTTTACTCATTCTTTACTTGAATACGATGCTACATGTTCATGAAAATACAATTCGTTTAAAACACACAGCAAGTGTAAAATATAAATTACCACAGCCCATCTATTGGATTTTTCCTGATCTCTGTATATATTGTTCACGAAAATATATTTCGGATTAAAACCACCGCAAGTGTACGGTTCGTTAACAAGTAATAAAGTGGACTTTTTGAGTTTGAGTGTCGTCCCACAATGATTAATTAGTTCTAATTCTACTCATGTTCTTAGCCAAAATAAGTGATTTTAGCCCTTATAAAAAGAAAAAAGTACTTAGTCTTTATGTGAACGATACTTTACTCATTCTTTACTTGAATACGATGCTGCCTGTTCACGAAAATATAATTCGTTTAAAACACACCACAAGTGTACGGTTTGTTAACAAGTAATAAAGTGAACTTTTTGAGTCTGAGTGTCATTCCACAAGGATTGATTAGTTCTAATTATAATTACCGTGACCTTAACCGAAACAATAAAAATGAAAGTGTTTGTTTTGATGAATTTATAACTAAATTAATGATGCAGATGCGATTATGAATACTTTAACAAATTTATATCGAGTGCAAGTTGAAGTTTTTCTAATATATGAGGAATGTACTAGGATCACGAATCCCTATACAATAATATTCTTTAAACCTAATTCTACACCTTGACACACGATTGAAATATTGAAGAATCAATGCTCCTAAATTATTTANACTAGGATCACGAATTCCTATGTAATATTCATTTTAAACCTAATTCTAGATCTTGACACACGGTTGAAATGTTGAAGAATCAATGCTCCTAAATTATTTAACGGTCTCTCTCGAGTAAAGTTAAATATATTCCAATATGTTATCCGACTATATTTCTATGACGGATGCAAATATACAAGAATGCACGAGTTTTTGTGAGCACTTAAAAATTCACATAGAGTATAGCAGTATATTTGTATCCCCTATCGGACTCTATGATGATTTATACCGCGTCGAACATATTCCCCTTCTTTCGAATGCATGAAATATACCACCAAACTCACACAATTGCGTATACAATAATTATGGAGGAAATAAATTCATATAAACCATTCAAACACTTCAATACGTGTTTTTGATGCCAAATAACTAAAACTAAAATTTAAGAATCATATTACATAATTCATCTAACTCTAGTACAGAATTAACCTAGCCTAGCATAGTGAAACGAAGAAAATCAGAAAAATAAATGAAGAACGACATCACCAATTCGATTCTTGAGTTTAATCTTCGCTTCATAGTGTCGCTCTTCTCGTTCTTGCCTTGTTTCTTCTCTCAAAACCCTTATCAATCTTCCCCCCTACGTTCTGGACGGCTCTAGGGTTTAAATACGCATCCCAAGATTTGTTTCCATAAGTATTTTACTCGAATAAGGAAACCATAATTCTTGCATCAAAAATCTCAACTATGCAACCGCATAGTATACCTCTATACGATCGCATAAAGGAGCTGAAAGGCCTCTTTTATTGCCTTAATGGACCTATGCGACCGCATAGCTTTTGTGCTATGCGACCGCATAGTAGTGACCAATTCCAAGTTCTTGCGTTTTGGTCCTCGAACTTCCGTTTCGCCAATCTCGACCTCTTTTTCCTCGTTTTCTTCTTCCAGTATGTCATTCCAATGCTTAGTTGGTCATCGACATCTTCACATCACCAACTCCTCTTCTGTGTCATCTTTCGACTATTTGCAACTCGATCCCTGAACTTTGAGTTTCTTTCGTTTTAGTCTTTGTTTCACAGAATTAAACTATATTTCAATATATTTATCAACAATTGTCCGTGTTTGTAGCATGAAATAAGTGTGTAAAACGCACTTATCACTGTCCATTTGCGAGATTTCGTCGATCACTACCCAGGGAAAAAATATATCAATATGAACCTAAAAGTGTTATAATAAATCAAAATTTAGCATTAACTCATTACCAAACAATTGGCACCTTTAATTTTGACAAGTAATTGGCAACTTTCCAACACCAAGCATATAAAATTGCTTTCAAACCTTAAAAAAAAAGTGCATTGCGATCTCAAAATTTAAAATTCTAGTAGTTATGTCCCCGAACTTTTCAATAAATGTGCGCTGTAAGTGCCTTTGGACTGTTTGTATCCAAATGAGCTAGTGATCAAAAGTCAAGCATTCGACCATTAAGAAGGAAAAAAATGTAACTCTACTATTTTTCACATTAAAAAAAGGAAGATATATTTCTTCATCTTCCGCACCTACCTAACCCTCAACCCCAAACCCTAATCCAATTTTCTTCATTTTACCTTTATGCAAAACCCCACTTTAAATAGAATTATCTAATGAAAAGGTCAATACCCACAACACAAATTAAAAAATAAAGTTGACATTGAAGGATATCTCCTATCCAACTTCAAAAGTGAAACACTAATTGGCGTGAAAATGATGTTCCAACAACATTTAAATTTTTCACATCAAATTAGAGCAACGAACAATGTTGCACCAAATATGATGTTGTTCATTTGGTATAATATATATAATTTTAATTATTTTGTCATTTTTTTCCTTTATTTTATACAACCGCAAATCTTAATTTCAATTATATCCTTTTACATTATATGTAATTTTTTTTATATTCTAATGTTAAATGTAATATTTTTTGAAAAAAAAAAATTTGGATATTAAGTGTAATACTTTTATAAAATTTATTATAAAATGCAATATTTTAGTTAGTTAAATATGTTTTAATTTAGTAATTTTAGTAGTAATAGAATGTCTAATTAAATAATTTAAGAATTAAATTAGTTGTTGAGAACTGAAAATAAGGAAAGGCAGTGAAATTTTTTTTATGTAATATTTGGTATAATGTGTTGGAAATGACTAAATAAGATAGTATCAAAGTTATACCATTTTAAGAAATGTATCGATGATGGTCTAAGGATATCTCCAACAATTAACATCAAATTGGTGCAACTTTTACACCATTTTAGAAAGTGATCTCTAACCATTATATCGAATATTAAACCAAATGAACGTTGTTTCCTTTATTTCCTTATTTTTTAATTCTCAATAATTAATTTATTTTTTAGAAATTATATTATTACTAAAATTATTAAATTAGAAATTATATTTAATTAACTAAAATTATATTTATTAATAAATTAAAAAAAAATCCACTTAATGCACAATTTAAAAATAATAAAGTTAAAATAAATAATCTAATGTTATTTAAGAATAATAATCAAATCAAATTAAATATATATAAATTTAAATCATTAAATAATAAAAGGATATAATATGAATTAAAATTTGTTGTAGTATAAAATGAAGGACAAAATAGAAATTATGAAAAACTCTAAAAATCATGTTTAGACTTAGAGGCGGCAAACGGGCCGAGCGACTTGTCGGTTCGGCCGCTCAACTCGTAAAAACTCGATCCATGGGCTACTCGAGCTCGACAAAGGACAAGCATGAGCACGAGCCGAAGTGGCTTGGCTCGTCATGTGGGCGAGCGGCCACGAGCGTGAGTTATTTTTTTTTTCTTGCTTTTCATCTATAAATGCCCATTCATTCTACAATATTTTTTCTCACAACAAAATCTACAATTCTTCTACTCTCCACAATTCTATTACAAATTTACAATCCATTAATCCATATCATGATTTAAAGTACGTGTAGCTATTGATTTCGCAGCCTCAAAAACCTTCATGAAGGTTCTGGAAGGTTTTTGAGGAGGCGGATCAATAACTAAACTAAGCGTATATTTTTACATACGTTGAAATTGCATGTTGTCAATGTCATGTAAATGATATTTCATTTCGTCATATAATCAGACTTTGTTATTTTCTTAATAATATTTTGATTATAAAAAAAGAAAAAATTGTTCACGTAACAAGTTCGTGTACAATTTTAACCGCCTACTCGAAAAAAGTAGCTAGACCCAAGCTTGAATAAAAGGAGGGGGATTTTTTTTTTTTAAATAAATAAATAAACACTTTAACAAGAAAATAAGAAGCTCGGCTCGTGAGCCCACGAGTCGAGTCGAGTTAGCCCTTGGTAGACGAGCCGAGTATATACTCGGCTCAACTACGATGAGCCACGAGGGCCGAGCTCAGCCCATTGCCACCTATTTATACTATTCATTTCACCGGATTGGTGTATGATTGGAGTGAATATTTTTGCACCAAATTGGAGTGGTGGATTGGTTGAAGACGTCCAAAGTAGACATGAGAGCAAGAATTCTTTGTACTTAACCAATTTCTTGAGTGCCATAAATGCAGGCAACTAGAATCGTACCACACATTGCCTCGTAAATACTAATTCAATCAATCAATTGTTCCGCTTTTCTCCTTGCCAAACCGTGAATTTAAAGCAAAATAACGTGGCATTTGTATGTTTTGGTGGTGGGTTTGTAACGAGTCTTAAATTTGGTGATGCAAGACGGTGAAAATGTAGACAAATTCATATGAGTAATGTTACTAGCATCACGGGTATTGAACACCGATCTAGATGATAGTGAAGATCCACTTTTAATAATTCAATGAAGTTAAAATGCATTTTAACTTATAGGACAAGTCTAGGTGAACCTCCATTGCCACCTAGACTACTACTAAATGCGAATGGTGCTAACTAACATTAAACAGCTAAAACCACATTTGGATTATTTGAAATAAGTCTCGAATCTACAGTTCATAGTGAGAATTTAAGGTGCATTTTTCACCGTATTTACTTGAACCACCTACTCCTACATTCGAAACCACCAAAAATGATGCAGGTGATTTAGAGATTGTGATGTTACAAGTGTGCGTGTGTGTGTATTCGTACATCACGATACACATATGTAATAAATCAAACTTTTCAAGTAGATTGGTGAAAAGATATGATCGGATGATTTTAAATTGACTCGTCTTCTTCATTCCCTCATAAATTTTGACCAACCTCTCAACGATAATTAGTTATTAGCTTACCTTCCAACCACCTCTATCCCTACTTCCAATTCCACCTTAAATGAGCAACAACTGCTATCTTAAATTTGTATAGCGGAATACAGCTTGTTTGTCCCTCCTTTTAAACCATATTACAAAATTGACTTGTTCAAACTCTCCCCATCCAACCTCATTTATGGTGGATAAAATATGCCCGGCGTGTGCCCAGCTATTTGATCGAAAATTCAGGCATCGGGGTTGGACTAGGAGTGATTGAGCCTTGACATGCATCAATTGAAAGATAATTGATCACATGTAATTTTAGTTTTGACAATGATGCATGTTCTATATGTTTACTAATAATTTATTATAGGTATATAGGACGTTGAATATTGACGTTTATGGGAATCCAACGTTAGTATTACTAAATGAGGTTAAATTAATGAATTGTGCACTAAATATTAAATTTTCAAATTTACTGTAGGGGCAGGTGACCCCACTGCCCTCGCGGTAAATCCGCCCCTGCTTGAATCCGTCCTTGATGCTATGATAAAAATATCTTCAACATTATAAGATGTCAATTTTCTTTTATTGAAGAATCTAACTTGTTTAATTCATTATGGATGTTTATAGCTATATTTGATCATGGCTTGGACTTCGGTTAATAATTTAACCCACAAACATTAGTTATTTTCTCTGATAAGTTTGAACCATTGAATGCCATGCGTCGGTCGACCAATCCCTAGACATTATCCATGAATTAAATAAGGGTATTTTAGCAATTCTTCTGCAAAGCCAAGGGTAAATTCAAAAGATCCCTACTATATATTAGCACCACTCAACCCCTCCTCCCCTCTCATACACAAATATTTCTTCAGCAAAAAAGGCAAAGCAAATTGAAGAACAAAAAATGTCCCTAGTCACAGATGAGATTAGATCCTCTGCAACAGAGTTCTACACTGGAAATGATATCTGCAAAGTAAAATCTAAGTTTTTGCTGACAGAAGTTGGGTTGCCAAATGGCCTTCTGCCATTGGAGGACATAGAAGAATGTGGGTATGTGAAGGACACAGGATTTGTTTGGCTAAAACAGAAGAAGAAGATTGAGCACAAGTTTACGGCAATTGGGAAGCTGGTGCAGTATGCACCAGAAGTGACAGCCTATGTTGAGCCAAACAAGATCAAGAAACTGACAGGCGTCAAGACCAAGGAGCTACTGATGTGGATCACTCTCAATGAAATTTACGTGGACGATCCGCCCACCGGAAAGATCACATGCAAGACCCCGACCGGGCTGTTCCGGACCTTTCCGGTGTCGGCTTTCGAGATCAAGGAGGAGCAAAAGGATGTGAAGGAGGAGAACGGAGTCAATGCTGCTGCTGCTAAGGAAGTTAAAGAAACTGCTGCAGCTGTGGAAGTGAAAGAGGTGTAGTCTTGATGCCTCCATTGCCTCGTCAAGTTCTTGTTTCTCTATGTGGTACTAATGGAAGCATAAGACAAATAAGTTTATTTTGATATACAGATATGGTTTAATGATTTATGTTATATGGGCATTGTTGTGCGCTTTTTTACTTGGTTTTCAATCCATATTTATGATTCCTAGTTTTTATTTGACATCGGAATTCCAAAAGCAATTCCCAACTTGTTGATTCTCTGAATATCCAAAAGTAGGAACGGATCCTGGACCAGATTTTTTACATAAATTTTTTTTTTTCTAACTAAAAAAAATTTAGTTGGAGGAGGCTGGGGAGCTACAGCCCCCCTACATCCGTCCCTGTCCGAAAGTTAGGAGAATCAAAATAGTTAATCTAGAAAAATACTGAAATTTTGACCAAAAAAACATAAAATGGCAATCTAGACCGTAAAAAAACCCTACATCCAATAATCCTAAATAACACTAATGGGGTGTATTCAATTGAAATTTTTAATGATTTTTTTATATTTAAAAAGTTTAAGAATATTCAATGTTGACTTTTGGAGACTCTCTAAAAGTATTGATATATTCAATTAAAACTTTTATTAACTTTTAAAAACTCTAAAAATTATGGTGTATTCAATTAAAACTTTTTAAAAGTCTATGAGTTTTGGGGTGTTCAAATTTTTATAACTTTTATGGAATTTTATAAAAGTCTCAATGGTACTAACTTTTAAGCATAAAGTACTAAAATAAAATCTCAAAATTTGTTTCTAATTAATCACAAGATTTTATGACACTTTCAAAAAAAGAAATTAATATGTACTTTTTTCAATATTTCTCTTTCTTTTTCTCACATTAGAGTTATAATTAAAATTTATTTGTTTGATTATATTAGTTTCTATTTTTCTTTTTCTTTTTCTTATTGTTTATTTTTATTTTCTATAAAAGAATTAAATTGTATTCTTATAACTTTTTTTTTTCATTCATTTTTTTTAAAAAAAATATCTATTTTTAATTAAATTATAAAATTTAATATAGACTAATTTATAATTAAATTTCTATTTTTTTTATTCTTTAAAGGTATATTATATTAATAATACTGAATACTAAATTTATTTTTTATATGTATAATAATAATTATTATTATTTAATTAATTAATGTCTTAAATTTTTATTCTTTTTAAAATATTTTTTTACTATATGGGGGGAAAGGGAAATAGAAGGGGAANTTTTTATATGTATAATAATAATTATTATTATTTAATTAATTAATGTCTTAAATTTTTATTCTTTTTAAAATATTTTTTTACTATATGGGGGGAAAGGGAAATAGAAGGGGAATTGTGAGAACCCCCACCTCGTATGTGATAATTTCATAATATCGCACTAGATCCATATAAACTCTATTTCAAATGAAACTTTTCAAAAATCTTTTGAATTCTATAAAAGTCTATTTTAAAATGAAAGTTTATAAAAGATTTCCATTAATTCCATACAAATCTCTAAAAAAAATTCACGAAATTTATATGGAAAGAAAATAAATTATAGGCAATTGAATTACCTAGAACTTATTTGTATGTAAATTATTAATTAAATGTATTTGACCGATTTAGTTTTCAATTTAGAAAATATTATATTTATCCATTTTTTTATGAGAGAGAAGTGATAGATGAGAGAGAAGGGGAGAATGAATTACCTGGAAAATAAAAACTACCCCTCCCCGAAAATATTTTCCTTACTTTTGAGGAAAATATCATCACATGACCAAAACTTGGAAATTTTCATGGAAAAATTTGTCAATCAAAAACTCCAAAAATAGGAATTTGTGTGAAAAAAAATGGTATTTTTCATGAAAAATAAAGTCAACCAAACACACTCTAAATTTATTTTTTTATTTTTTTTACCGATCTAGTTACTCCACCATGCAATCTGTCTAGGTCTGATAAATTTTTCTGTTATTCGGATATCTCAAATACTTTATTTTAAGTATTGGAAATAATTCTCACACTAGTGGTTTGATTTCTTATTTATGAAAATGCATTTGGGTTTTGTATAGTATATTCATCAATGCTATGGAGCATTCTTGCCCAGTATGGTAAATAAATAAAACAATATTCTGAAATTATTAGCTGTGATAATGTCCCTACGATAAATATAAATAAGAATAATGCTATTTGTATAAATAATATGAACAGTTAAATTAGATTAAGATAATTTTCTAAATATAAGAAAATTTAAATAACTTTATAGATAGTCTAAAATAATTTTTCCATCAAAGTAGATGTTTTAACTATCGAGTTTCAAATATATATCTCTAGCAAAAAAAAAAAAAAATTACGCGATCGCGTTCTTTTTATTAGATAGACAGGTACTACGTAAATATAAATTTATTATTATACCAACATAGTTTGATTAAAATCTTACAAGATATATTAAATCTCAGAACATAAAACATAATGCAAATTGTAAGTAAAATTTTGTATTGAAAATTGTATATATTGTAATTACAGAAAAGTAGAATTCCAAAAATACCCTCATACATAGAATTTGCTATCAAAGCCATTATAAAAATATAAAGACTTCAATCAAGTCCCCAAAAAATTTATGAACCTAGAATCTTTGATAAATTTAATTC
>CAIGRT010126584.1:0-21848 GCA_903798405.1 Fraxinus platypoda
GATACTCTGGATCGTAGACACGGAATCACTCTCCATGTAGTCGATCTTGAAACCTTGTTGACATGCAAATAATAAATCTTCTCGATTAGCTAACGCCTCAGCATCACCTACTGAGAAAAAAACCTTTTGACTCTTTTGGCAAAGGAAGCGACCACCAATCTGGGGTCGTTCTAGCTGCAGAGACTGCCTATCCGCATTGTCCCTATCCTCACCTTCACAGCAGCATCTGCATTTAGTTTGAACCCACCACTCAGCCTCTCCATCACGACTAAATGTTTCATTAAGTGGGTAACGGGTAAGGGTATACTGATTTTATTAAGTGCAAATACTAATTAGACTCTAAATATATTTTACCTCATCTCTCTTTTATTGAGGCAAAGATAATTGTTTAAACGTATATGAGAAAGTTGAAATATCTAAATATGGAATCGAATAAATTTGGACAAAATGACACCTTCATCAAGAGAATTATCCACCATCAAAATTCTACAAACATAAAATATTGTGTTACGAGCATTGTTAGGCCACGTAACAGTTTATTTGTTGAAATGGGGAAAAATTAAGGGTTAGTTTTATTAGAGTCCCACATTGGTCGGTAATATTTACACGATCCACTTAATAAGGTGATGGCAATCCTCCCCTAACAAGTCGGTTTTGTTAGGTTGAATTATGCCCAATATCTTCTCTAATATGGTATCAGAGCATGCCCAATTTTGCAATGTTGGGTGCACTAATATGGTATCAGAGCAAGACTCAATTTATGCGATGTTGGGTGCCACCCAATATCGATTTGTTCACTGTTGTTTGGCATGGTCCACGCTGTGCGTGAAGGGACGTATTAGAGTCCCACATTGCTGGTAATATTTACACGATCCACTTAATAAGGTGAGGGCAATCCTCCTCTAACTAGCCCATTTTGTTAAGTTGAGTTAAGCTCAATATCCTTTCTAATAAGTTTATAGTTTGTACAAATTATGCACAAATAGATTTAGGAAAAGAAATAAATCTCGTGCTTTTATTTAATCTTCTGGATATGATTTTAATATATTATGAAAGATAAAAATACTTATCAACTTATTGTGCTTTGAAAATAATCAATTTTCCAAATGAAATGGAAATGTAAGTAGCGATTGTAAATTTAAATAATTTTATTCAATAATATTGAATAGTGTGTTATAAAATTGTTTAAATTCTAATAATAGTTAAATGATGAATTGGAAATTATACAACATTAATGAGGGTATTATTCTTTCAAAGGTTTCTTCTCAATCCTTTCTTTTTAAATATTGTAGAAATAGAAATGAAAGGGAAATTAAAGTAATGGTTGTAAATTATATAATATTGAATAGCATGTTATAAAACTATTTAAATTCTAATAGTAATTGAAGGATGAATTGAAAATTATACAAAATAAATCAGGGTATTTTCATCTTTCAAAAAATTTCGTCAATCCTTCCTTTTTAAATATTATAGATAGATAAATATTTTTTTTTTTTTTACCTCCACTCTCTTTTATTGGAGTAAAGATAATTGTTTAAATGTATATGAAAAAGTTGAAAATCTAAATTTGCGTCGAGAGATTTATCCACCATCAAAACTCTACAAACATAAAATATTGAAGGTCGAGCAGTGTTTGACATAATTTTTTTGAAAATAATAAATTTTTGAATAGTAAATTTTGGGAGAATGTATGGTTAAAAAGTATGAAATTTTTTTCGATTTACATGAAAAATATTTTATTATGAGAATGTATAGTTAAAAATAAATATGAGAAAAAAGAATGATTATCAAACGAGTGCTTGTTGTGCTTTGAAAATGATCGGTCTTCTAAATAAAGTGAAAATGAAAGTAATGATTGTAAATCCTATAATATTGAATAGTAGGTTATAAAATTACTTAAATTCTAAAAATAATTGAAGGAGAAATTGGAAATTATACAAAGGGCCTGTTTGAGAAAATGTATTTTTGAATAGTGCATTGATGAGAAATGTATTATTAAAAAATAAGGAAAAATTTTGAATTTGCGTACAATATTATTTTATTGAAGAATGTGTAATTGAAATGTAGTCAAAACATTATTCAAGAATGTATTTTTTTTTTTTTTTTCAAAAAATGGGGCTCAAACGAAGGCAAAATCAATGATGGTATTATCGTCTTTCAAAAGTTTGTCCTCAATCCTTAATTTTTAAATAGGATGATTATATTATTACCGTGATTTTTATTTGATACACCATTATTTAAGTTCTTCAATCTTTGCTCATTGAAGTAATTATTTTCTTAACTTTTTTTTTAATTCTTATCTTTAACCTTCCATTAATTAATACGTCTCATCTTTGATGATGATTTATATCAAAATATTTTATTTTCATTCTTTGAAATGAGGTAACATAATGTTTTGCACTTTTATTTATTTATTTCTTAATAATATCATGAAAAATTAAGTTATTTTTATGTTATTTTAACGGACTTTTGGATACAAAATTGTTATCAAATATAAAATGTGACAACTAATGAAAAATTTGAGAATAAGAATGACATTTTAAACTGTTAGGGACATAAGTACCATAACAAGCAAAGATTAAGAACCTTAAGTACAATTAAAATATGGTGCAAGAAATAAAAATTATGGTGTAAATATAATTACCCTAAAAATATTGTAGAAATAGAAATGAGAGGGAAATTAAAGTAATAATTGTAAATTCACTAATATTGAATATTACGTTGTAAAATTATTTAAATTTTAATAATAATTTAATGATGAATTTGGGAATTATACAAAATCAATGAGAATATTATCGTCTTTCAAAAGTTTCTCTTCAATTCTTTCTTTTTAAATATTGTAGATAAACGTAGACCGGTAACCGATGATCCAGGGCATTGGTTGGATCAATGTGTAGGGCAAATGTGATATCTATGCTTGCAACATTTATTCGGACGAGGACAAAAACACAACATGGAAATAGGTTGGGGACGTTGGTCCTCAAACTTCACTTTTGAATCGGACGTCCTCTCCCATCTCATTCCGCCACGTGCCCTCCTTCTCTCTTTGCTCCCTCTCTACCATCTGATCTGAGTACAGTATATATATTTCAATCACCCTCTTCAAATGACTTTGGCATTTTGGTGAAAACAAAACAAAGTAAGATTTCCATATTTGTATTGTTCGGACCCGTGCAGCTATTTTAGGGGCGGATGCATTTGTTTCCCACCACCAAATTTGTTAGTATTCTAATTCTTCAATCTGATCCTCATTTTTCGTTTCTTGTTTTTGCTCTATTCTACAGTTTGGAGATCATTGATGTACTTTTTAGATTTTTGACCGAGGGTTTGCATTTTTTAAATATTGTTGATTGTGCGTGATAGTTTGCGATAAAGGATTCGATTGATTAGTTGAGGTAATTTTTCTCTGTTCTTGTTTTGGGTAGTGATTGGTGTTACCATGTCGGTCGTTGCGAACCGGTTGGTCTCCGTACATCCAGAGGACCTAAAATTTCATGGTAATCTCCTTCTCACTCGCGTTTTCTATATGTCTCTGCGTGCTTTTCTTTTTATTTGTTTCTACAGCAATGTGAATGTTTTAGATTGA
This sequence comes from Fraxinus platypoda, assembly GCA_903798405.1. Taxonomy (NCBI): domain Eukaryota; kingdom Viridiplantae; phylum Streptophyta; class Magnoliopsida; order Lamiales; family Oleaceae; genus Fraxinus; species Fraxinus platypoda. The sequence continues at coordinate 3,587 of CAIGRT010126584.1, forward strand.
AAGCAAAGTTATTAAGATTTTTGAAGTGAAGAATATTGAGGTTAACAATGCTTTTCTTTTTCTTTTCTTTTTTTTGTTGTGGGACCGCCTCCATGTAGCCTAGAAAACCGGTGGCCAGAGTGCTAGAGAAATGACTCATTGTATGTCAGTTGGTTGTGATACATGGTCATTGGAATTGCTAATGCATTTTATTAGGTGATGGCTGTGATCCAGCCATGACAAGTAAAATTAACTTCTATTAGGCTATTTGACTTGTTAATACATTTATTGGTCTGAGTGAGAAGAATGACATGGGTAATTGGCTAGGATGACTTTGTCTAATGAAAGATCAACAATCCATGATTACGGAATTCTCAACTGGGCAAAAAAGATTTCTTTTTCTGGAATAATGACCCTGGACGAAGAGAATGACTAATGTACCCTGTCTCTGAACGTAGTTGGAATGTACTTTTTCTTGTATTTAAGAAACTTTTGCAACAAAGTTGAACTGTTACAGCTACAATAGTGAAAATGTCATTGGATGTTCTTCCCGTTCAAGTCAATAATCATATATCTACACAAAGCACATTGATGCTTATACTGCAAAATGCATTTAAAAAAACATGTCCATGATTATCTTCCTGTAATTTGGCTACCTCATTATGAGCCTTCACATGAGAGTCTCCTAATTGAATTGTCTTTCATTGCATGGAAAAGTTAAGGAAAAAGAGAGCTAGCAAGATGTTGTAGTAGATTACGTGTTGCTAAAACTCGTGATTACGTATGACTTTGTTTGTTCCTTTCATCAGTTGAGCTGGAGAAACACAGTTATTGTGATCTTAAAATTACAAACAACACAGAGAACCATGTTGCTTTCAAGGTACTCTATTTAGTACTCAATAGACAACTTATTCTTTTTCAATCTGACATTATGGTATTTTAGAATATTTTATGTATTACTTCTTTAATTTGAAATACTTAATTTGTTAGGTGAAAACTACTTCTCCAAAGAAGTACTTTGTGCGGCCAAATGTTGGTGTCATACATCCATGGGATTCGTCTGTCATAAGAGGTGGTTTCCTTCAGTATCTCATATTTCAATTAGTGGTGAAGATACTGTTGTGCTACAATGTATGGCGACGATTAATAGATTTTAGATGCTATGTGATTCTTTAAATGGGTAAAAACAGTAGCAGCTTTTATACAGCACAAATGCAGAAAGGTGCTTAAATCTAGATCCCTAGAAGACTGTAAACTAACATAATGTAATTATATTCTATATAGTTCTCTGTTTCTTTGGATTTAGTCAGAAACAGAGACTATATGCATTGTCATTAATTGATCATTATTTTATAAAAAACTAACTTGTTCTTGAATCAATTGCCTAGTTTATATGACATGTTTGACCTATGTTGGACTTTCGAATATTGTTGCAGATTCACTTCAGAAACTGAGACATGATTTAGTTACATGCATGTGTTAATATTGAAAGCAAAGAACACATGGTCAGCTCCTCTTCGAAATTAATTTTTATGTATTTGATGATAAAGTGGGTGTTATTGAGCAGTCCCAACATTTCTAAAGATATTATCCCTTCATGGTAATAGCAATAAATCATGTTTATGTTATTCCAAAATGTTTTGATCTAGTTTACCAAACGAATGCTTTGCATCCCAGTACCAACCCATCTCTCCTCCAAATTCAAGTTCAGAAGAAACCTCTTTTGGGCAGTTTATAAGACATAATTTCCAAGTTCCATACTCCAAAAATTAAAACTCACAAAAGAGCTTCTCCCTTTTGGTGCTTTGAAATCATACAGCAAAGAAATATTTTACCTCATATCGCTTTCATTTTCTACATGATTTATTCTTCTCCGCCTGATGATTATAAACCACTCAATTTAAGTTCATAGCTTAAGTTACTAGATACATGTCATCATGTTGCGATTTCATGTGCATGGTGTACTATTTTGCCCTTGATGTTCACAGTTCCAAACTTTATTGATAATGTTCTTGTGTCTTTTGATTTGTATTTAGTCACCCTTCAAGCTCAACGGGAATACCCTCCAGATATTCCATGTAAAGATAAGTTTCTTCTGCAAAGCACGATAGTGCCTCCAAATGTTGATTTTGATCCGCTAGCGCAAGATACTGTGAGCATATAGTCCTCTCCTACCGTGAACTTGATTATATCTATAAGAATCTAAGTCAAATTTTTTTTTTCCCTGGGAAAAATATTTATGTTAATCCAACAAGTTCAATAAAGAGGGTGGGCGAATAATAGAGGACCGCAAGCTTAAGGTCGTCTATATTTCTTCTAACTCAACTCCTCGAAGTTTAGAAGATGACTCTAAACCATCTTTTGATACTAATCTAGTAAGTTTTCTCATGTCTTCTGTTTACTGCATCTGATGTCTGTCTACAAATCTTTTTAACTATTATTTTCATTCAGTAAGGCAAACTATTTACTTTTTAAAGTTGTGCTGATCCCCCCTTGACATTCCTGTGTAATGTTTTCAAAGCATAATATTTCGAAAAATTAAGGGCACTTTCTCCATGCAACTATTTTCCGTTTAATTTTTCTTTGGTTTGCAGATGCACCGACGATCGGCAATCTCTGAAGATGTGAGTGTTAAGTTTTGAATTTTCCTTTAGTGAATATTTTATTGTATTGACTCTGTTTTCCTACCTGATTCTCTAGTAATGTTGGTGATAAAAGATTCTGATATAGTATTCTGTTCTTTTCTTTTCAATTTTTGAGTTGCGTGGGTGGGGGCACACTACATAATTTCTGTAGATGGCTTTTTTCATAATGCGGAGAGTTTCAAAGTGAGTGGTGGGAGAGAGAGGATAAGGGGAGCAAAGGGAAAGAATTACGGAATTCGAGACTTTGTAGGTGCCAGGAACAAAGTTTAATTACGGAATTCGAGACTTTGTAGGTACCAGGAACAAAGTTTAGTGTTTGGCTCAGCTAATAGAGGGAAAAATATAGACAGGAATGCATGTGTGGTGTGAACATGTAGTAGTCCTGTATTAGGACTAAAATCCAACCAGTTGCTTTTTCAAGTGAAACTAAAGTTTGAGCTTAAATGTTAGAAACACAGGTGAGGCTCTGAGGTTGTGCCACAATCTCCTGGGAGGGGGCTGGGGCTGTCCAATATGTGTTAAGCTTACAATTTCTTAACCCTGAACCTTATTTAAATAGTACTTCCTATGATAGTGAAGGTAAAGATCATAGTGGTATCATCCTCTCTGGCTGCCCTAGATCTCACGACTCTTTAGGGTCCTTGTTCTCCAACTTCCTACAATCCCTTTTTATTCTTAATTTTCAGACACGTTAATTCAATTTTATTTTCTAAAAATTGCCTTGACAAGTAACTCACCATCCTAAGCTAAATCTTATTTTTAACCCCCCCCCCCCCCCCCCACAAATTTACAGGGGCACGTGCCCCTGTAGGCCCCTGTGTAGGTCTGCCCCTGTGGATATCTGTAATTCTGACACTATTTAATTGCCATATGTATATATGTCGGGGTCCTAATGTCGGATTCCATCAAAATGAGATTTTGGAAAAAATGTATTTTGGAATAATGTTATTTTAAAAAAAAATTGTGGTTAAGAAATAGAAAAAAAAATTAAATTTACGTGGAACATTATTTTATGAGAGAATGTGTGGTTGAAAATGAATTTTGAAAAATGTATTTTTTGAAATCGGAGCCCAAACAAGATACAAATAGTGAACTCTAATTTTTCGGTAAACATGTGCATTAAGTCCCCCATTTGGCCCTCATTATTTGGTACTGTAAATTTTTAAAATAGTGTTTTTGGGAGAATGGGCGGTTAAAAATGAAGGAAATTTTTTTATTTATGTGTAATATTATTTTATTGAAAAATGTAGAGTTTAAAAGAAGAAAAAAAATGTATTATAATTTTAGTGGGTGCAAAATATGGATAGGAGTACCGAATACTCGGTACTTTGAGATGACAAATCACCCCAGATAATTGCAATGATTTTATATTATTTTTCCTCTTTGAAACTGTGACAATGGATAAAAATTACTCACACGGTGATGGCATGTCCGCCGAAAGTGTATAGTATGTTGGTGGCTCCCGTAAAATACAGTACCAGTTCCTTTGGTCCAGAGTGAGTTACTCCTTCCACCTAAAAATATGGTAAAGAAATTAAATTGCTGACTAAACAATAAATGTACCATTTTAATGTGAAAACTTGTGTAGTGAAAATCTAATATATACTTTTCCATTTTTCTTTCTATTTTTTTCAAGTAGAAGAGGCCTAGCCATTGCATTACCTGGCCATGAACAAGGGATGCAATGGTCAAGTACCAAGCAGTGTAACTGGTCATTCCTAGTCCAAGAAAGGACCATATTCTGTAGTTGTGATACGACGGAATAAACACCGTAGTTGCACAACAAGCCCCGAATATGTACGTCCAAGTTCTCTTGTCGAACCGATCATTAATGTAGTATATGTTACTGTAAAAATCACCATTTTGATTAATTTATCATTAATTGCTATAAGCAAAGAAAATTATTATCAACTGACCTTGCACAAGCTATGAGCTGGATTACAGTGCCAAACAGAAGAAAAGTACAATTGAAGGCTAATCCCACCGCTTTCCAGTAGGAACCCAACAAGCCATCCAACACCTCAAACCACTGCACACAATAATTAAGTAGGATGTATGTTGAATAAGTAGAGTCGAGTCGAGTTTAACGTACCAAACAAGGTCAAATTTAGAAGGCTTGATAAATAAACCTGGATGATATGGTTGTTGAAGTTGACATTCTCTCTCTCTTTTCTGGTTCTGTACTCAATATAGAGGACACTAATGAGATAAGCAGTCCAACTTCCTAATAGACCATAGAAAACTTGAAAAATTACTCCTGAAAGCATTCCCAGTTGAGAGAATGAGTAAGGCAAAGTTAAAAGAACCTGTGCCACCTACATCCACAATCCAAATCTTCATCATTTTTAAACCACCAAATGCCATGTCAGTTAAAAGAAGAATGGATCTTTCTATTGAATTTGAAGTCAACTTTTAACAAAAACATTAATTTTTAGGCTAATTACCTGATTTGATGCACAATTGAACCAAGCATCATAAACAGATCCTCCATGCCAAACGAGGCTTTTGAAGCTAAGAATTGAAGAATCCAGTTTTTCTTCCCCTCTCATCTCATCTTGAGCATTCTCATCTCGTTTTTGAGGCACCATTTCTCCTTCAAAATCTGATAAACAAACAGTACATGATTTAGAGGAAAAAAAAAAAAACCACATAAAAAATAAAGACAACCTTTGCCAAGAAAGTATTTGTATTGATGCTATGCATAAAATTCGTGAATTCTTGTTTAGTGACTGAAGCTTTATTTGTGAAGATCCAAGAGACCAGTTTCCAGCACTTTTTGTTAAAGAAAAGAAATCGCTTTTGCTATTTGCTTACCTTTTATACAAATTTGACTGATACAGGTTGCCATGGCGGTTACAAATTCTGTACTGTGTTGTCTTGATTTTCAAGAAGCACAAAATTAAAATTTTGACCTCAACTTTTTAAAATTTTCCAAATAAGCACAAAATTTGACAACGAAAACAATATCTAGGGATGGCAATGGGGGCGGGTATGAGATGGGTCGACCATTCTCACCCTCATCCCATCATATATTCTCACCCTATTTATAGCCTTATTTATTTGTTTGTTTGTTTGTTTTCCTACCCTGTTTATCGTCATGTTTATTTTTTTATTTTATTTTTTGCTTTTAAGCTTTTAGTTAGTAAATATTATTATTTTTTCCCCAATTTGTTAAGAACAACTCATATTCTCTTTAAGAATGATAATTTTTTTAGAGCCTGTCTAGGCCCAATTTTAATTGTAATTTCAACCGTTGCAGGCTAAAAATTGGAACGTTGCAGTCAACTTCTGGGCCCCAGCTGTGAGTGTAGCAGTCAATTATGGCTGCTGGTTTGCTCTTAACGGCTATAAAACTGATTTTAATTGGCTTGAAAAAGTGCTCTCAGACACAGCCTTAATTTTGTTTGATAAATACTTAAATTTGAAATTAACTTTAAAAAAGACGGGAACTATGTAACTCGTACCCGTTTGGGGTAATGACCCTTGCCCCAATTAGGCGGGTAACCCATTTGAGGTGGAATCCACGTGTATCAATTCGAACAATTTTTTTTGTCATCGCTAACAAAACCTAAACTCTATCTCTAAGTTACTTCCGTGGGACGCAAAGAAAGAAATAGTGGGATACAAAGAAAGAAATAGAGGAAGAAAGCTGGTCAAGAAATAATAATGCTATGTAAAAATACGTTTCACTCAATCTAGTATTAATATCATCATGTCACCATGTAAACGGGTGTTACATAACATTGTTCAACCAAAAAGTGCCTAGAGAAAGTTTTATTTATTGATAATTGAATACACTAAGTGGGTGCTTAGTGGGGATTAAAATTGAATTTTTAGTAGTGTGGTTGAAAAATCGTGGAATCCATGAAAGATGTGATTAATATTAATTGTGTGACTTTGATTTAGATTAAAATCTGATTTTAATCCGAAACAAACAGGGCCTAAATCTCAGTTTTTCATGGGAGAAGATAGGGGTTCTATTCTTGATTAGTTGTAATTATCAATGGTCTATGTGACAATGAATGTCATAGTATCATTTGAAAGAAAACACGAGAAGTTTTTTACAGGAGCATCGACCACTTTTCTATATTTTTCAGAAACCCGGACTTTAAACTAAACTACAATTAGATGAAAATATTTATTTTTAAGATCAATTTTCCCTCATGTATCATCAAAATTGTCAAATAGTTGTTTTATATTATTATTATTATTATTATTATTATATCAGATATTAAGCTATACATAAGAAATATATTACATTATTGCATACCTTGTTTTTATTGAAAATATGTCGTTGATACTATCAAGTTGATAGAGTCAAAAAGTATAAAGATCTAAAGAATTTTTTTAAATGATGGAGCGTGTCAGTTAATTATGATAAGTAACAGTAAAATGGAAAAGTTTAGGACTATTGTTGTCAAGGGAATAGTGATGTAGACAGAATGCAATTGTAAACAAAATGGGATTTTCAATAATGGGTAATTGACACAAGGATAAATCTATTAGTGCATAATGCCCTCTACCGAATTGTTTACTCCTTCTTACGTGCACTCGAGCCCCACGTGAATAAAAAAATCTCAAGATGTGGTCCCAACCCTCTATTGTGAGTAGTCGATAAGGAATTATGTAAAAAAATTCGATACATGTAGTATGACCATTGACACAAACACCCTTAACCTTTGCTTTTACTGCGAAATATATCTCTTTCCTTTTATTTTGGCACAAAATCCCCTTGTATAACCTTTTCTTTGTGGAATATAACATTTTTTTTCATTTTCTCAATAAAACCTGTGAAATGACAAATATACTCTCCTTTTTTAAATAAAACAAAAAGAAAAGAAGAAAAAATAAAGAATTAATTGCAATCGTAGTCCCAAATTTTCCAGAAATATACAATCGAGTCCAAAATAAATAACTAAAAAATTAAATTGATGTATACATTAGTTTTTACGTTTTATTTAAAAAATTAAATTAAATAAATAATTTTAACTATATTTTATTTATATATTATCGACGTATAAATTATTTTCTATTTTCTATTTTATCTTCAATGAACTTTTTGTAATTAGTATATGTTATATATATGTAAATCAAATGGACGACGACAAAGAAGGTGTCTTGTTTGATGATTGAGTAAAGACTTATTGCTAGCCATCACGAATAATTAATACGTGTGGTCTAGTTCAATGTAAGTTGAACACATTAGTGTTCTTATTTCAAAATCTAGATAAATCTCAATAAGAACTATACAACATTATCATCATAAAGTGTCCTACTTTATGTATCGATTGCAAACATTTTTTTGATCACATCACAAATTATATCTTACTATAATCGACCCATCAAGTATACAATTTGAAATATTTTGCATGATCATGAAAACTTATGGGCCGTTTTGTTTATGTTTAATATTTCAGTTTTGAGTTTTTATTTTGAATTTTTTGTTTTTAGAGATTTGTTTTAAGATGGCTAAAATCACGTTTGATTTATCATATTAAAAAATTGTTTTTCAAAACAAAAAATTAGATGACACGTTTGCTTGGAATTTTGAGGCGTTTTATTATATCATTTTTTTATATTCAATAAAATAGAATAATTTTATGTTAATACATTATCTTATAATATATACATTTTAAAGTTGATGAACTTTATAATATATTTTTTAGGGTACGAAAGTAAAATAAATAAAACTAATAAATTGAGTTGCGAAAATATAGAAAATAAAAATTTAATAAAGTGGACTGAGAATTTTTATCTGTGTCTATTTAAATATATTTTTAGGATTTTTATGTAAATAACCATTAAGATCTTGAACTATTTTTTTACTTTTTACAAATTTTTTCTAGATTTTTTAAAATTATTTTTATTTTAGAATTATTTTTTTTTCAAAATTTATAGTTTCTAGTACTTATCAAAATTTTATTTATTTTTTAGAATTTTGATTTTATTTAAATAAATTTTTATAAGAGATGATTGTATCGGCAGTACCAAACCTTTCATTTAGTAGCAAATTTTGTCAAAACTTTTTATTTGTGCCACCCACGGTACCAACCTTTCAAAAATTAGTATTTGGAGTCTAATTTGACGAAATCAGTTAGTTCATCTGTTAGTTGACCAAAAGTCAATGGTCAGCACAAATTTTGACTAATTTTTAAATGGTAAAAGGGTAAATTTACATTTTTCATTAAAAATAATTAAAATAATTAAATAAAAACCAAAACAATAAAATAAAAAAAATTTACCATATTCACCACTCCCACCCCCTAGATCCAAATCCACCCATCCACCATCAGGAAATTACCGTAGTTGTCGTCATGCCACATACACAATCACATCACAACAACCAAATCCACATATCCTCAACCATCCACCACCAACCACCTGTAGGCCATGAGCATAGACTGATCCAACCACGCCAGCGATACCTCTGGTGCAGGAGAATTATGACGGCAAAGGTAGAGGGTGCAATGATGAATGGTTCCCGACTCGTCATCAACGTTGTGGCTTCAGTCCTCGACATTTTCTTGCCGATCTTCTAGAATTAACTTGATTATTTTTTAAAAATACGTGATAGAAAAACCACACAACAAAATGAGATCTTCTACTGAAGAACTAAGCATGTTCACATTTTGAAAGTTTTTTAATTCTACCGTCACTCACAACTGCACTGAAACATAAAAACGTACACACACTTAGAAGAAGAAATCAAGGGAAATTTAGGAAAAATTAGTGAGAATTCAAAGAAGTTTGAACACTATCAGCAAGCTTTTTGCCATTAAACATTCAAAATTGAGCTGAATTTTTCAAAATTTTTAAAATTTTTGAAAATTTTGATTTTCACAAATTTAAGAATAACAAAATTACCCTAAAACTGAAAAGAAAATTAAGAAAATAGTAGAAAAGAGAGGAATTTGGATTCGGATGGGTGGATTTGGATTTGAATATGGGGGATGGGAGTGGGGAAGATGGTAAATTCTTTTTATTTTATTTTTTTGGATTTTTATTTAATTCTTTTACATGAAAAATGTAAATTGACTCTTTTACCCTTTAAAAATTAGTCAAAATTTGTGCTAACCATTGATTTTTGGTCAACTAACAGATGAACTAACGGATTCCGTCAAATTAGACTCCAAATGCTAATTTTTGAAAGGTTTGATATCATGTGTGACACAAATGAAATGTTTGGGCAAAGTCTGCTACTAATGAAAGGTTGGTATCATAGCTGCAATTTTCCCTTTTTATAATCACCCTCCCAACCCTCCATTGCAGCGATGAACTTAAAATAATTTTTCTTTCCTTCCTTTCATTTTCATTTTTATTTTACTAAATTTTAATAACTTTTATTTTGTTTTCAATTAGAAATGTTGACGCCAAAAAACTTGCCTAGCTTGCACATGATCGAGAGTCCTACATTGGGTGATTTAACATTAACTAATGATGTCAAATGAATTGAATGAATTGAATTATTTAAGCTCATCGTGGTTTGATCTCTGTCCATTAGTCCCACGGCCCATCTGACCTATTTCACTCTCTATAAATAGGCAATATATCTCTATATTTAAAGTAAGTTTTCATTTCCTCTAGCCACTCCCATTCCACTATTTTTCCTTGCACTTTTTTAATTCCAGCAGTGACTTGATTATTGAAATGCAAACGATCGTCGGACCTTTTTCCAATCGGCAACCTTTGCCTCCTAACAACGTATTCAATATGTAGGTGGAATAATTGAAGAGGAGGCATCCAGAGTGTTGTTGGCCACATGAATACATGATCGATGAGTTTTTTGGGCTAACAAGAAATAAGAGTGTAATGGTCTGTACAAAAAAAGAGTGCATTGGTCTTTAAAATAAAACAAATTTTAAGACAAAAGTAAACAGTTTTAGAGCGTGTTCGGTCGAACTTAAAATCCAATTAAAATTGAAAATATATCATTGGGTCTCACTCGTCTAATAAAAGTCAACAATAACGACTAATTTTTCAATTTTAATTCGATTTTAATATCTATCGAACACGCTGTTAATCTATTTAGGAATCAACATTGTTATTAAAATCAGTAAAAGATAAAGTTGAGAAGTAAATTGCTAAAAATGTTATTTATTGTACCTCAATAGTGCAATTTTTCTTCGGAAAAAAAAAAGGAAAGAAAAATACAACTTTTCATATAATAATAAGATTTAACAGTGGTCTACCCTCCGAGTCAAGTCAGCGGTCTTTCAAGAAGACGAATAAATGTGAAACTGAGGAAAAGTTGTAAGAAAAAAGCTATTTATTTCCACAGTCGGAAAAACCATTTTCATGGCGGACAAAGGCGGACGCGGGCGGCTGCTATTCTTCCCACTGCCACTCCAAGGCCACGTTACTCCCATGCTTCAATTAGCCGAAATTTTTTACTCTAAAGGCTTTTCCATAACTATAATTCACACCAGATACAATTCTCCAAATCCATCCAGTTACCCCAACTTCACCTTTCTCCCAATCTCCGATGGCTTGTCCGAGAAAGAAACCTCGGAACTTAGTATCTTTGCTCTTGCTTCGATTCTCAACGTTAATTGTTTAGATCCTTTTAAAGATTGTTTGACGGGTTTGCTGTCTGAAGAGTCTGAGGTGCTCACCACCTGTTTGATATCAGATACTGTGTTGCATTTTACTAGGGAAGTTGCTGAGAGTTTTAAGCTGCCGAGGTTTGTGTTAAGAACGTCTGGTGTTGGGGTTTTCCGGGCTTTTGCTGCAATTCCACTTCTTCGCGAAAAAGGATATCTCCCTATTCAAGGTTTGTCTTAACCTAACGGTGTTTCATAGTTTTTCTATACTTCATAGTGTAAACATAAGTGTGAAATTTTCAATTTCTTTTCTTGTACATGGAAATCAAATTCTTGTAAAAATCTTTGCATGTTATGGAATTTAAGATATGCAGTTCTTTTATGGGCTACTTTTAACATGGACCATGCTACGTGTAGATAAAGGTTGACACAATGGTTTAGGTTAGAAAACAAACAAATACCAGAATCACTCTTATACCAATTTGTTGAAAATCCGACCAAATAATTAAATACGAGAATAATATGAAGAATATGAAAATTAATGGATCACACAACAATCAAGATTTTTGTGGAAGAAGAGGATAATTTATTATATGAAGAAACTAAAATTGTTTTTACAAGATTTAATTTTCCCAATCTAAATCTAAATAATTCTCTCAAGTTTCTAATGTATTCAACAATGATTTAATTGTTATGTTCAGTCTTAAGTCTATAAAGAGCCTACGCCTTGTGGAGTATGTATATGAGCCAAATCTTGGAGTTATGGATGAAGTAGAATTCTTAATCTCAAAGTCCTTATCAATTACAAAGTTCTTATCCCAATTAAACTCTCAATCCAAGATGAAATTTGATCCCTTATCAAATAGGACTTTTAAATCAAAATTATCTAAGCGTTCTCTCCATGAATCAAACTTCCAAAATCACGTGGAATTTGAGTCGCAAAACATAACAAACTCCACCTTGATACAAATTCCATAGCAAGGAATTAAGTCTTCACTCTTCAAATCATTCTCCAACTCTTCCACCATNTCTCCAACTCTTCCACCATGTCCCCACACCATGCCCCACTCAGACACTATGAACTAAATTCAAGCCTTGCTTACCAGCAGAACTACCTTGCGCACCAAACCTATTTGAATCGTCCTGTTCATTACAGCTCCAACCGAGCCACCGAACTTGCTCGAATCACCATGAGCAACACCAACACCGCCTGAGTTGTCAAACCCGCTTGAATCACCGCGAGTAACATGATCAACAAGATCACAACCAGCTCTACCTGAGCTTCTAGAAGTCCCAATATTATTGTTCGAATCACCACGAACAACCCGATCACAACCAACTCAACCCGAGTTATTGCTTATCAAACTATAAGCTGCAAATGCATCCACAGCGACCACCGAACTCCACCCGGGCACCCTTGCTAACTTTCAGAACTCCACCTCCACTTTCACTGGTATACCTGTATCCTTTTGAACCAAGATTACTAAAAAAGATTACATTCCTATTTATACCTTGAACATCTCGAACCTAGCTAAATGTTCTAACCGTCCCATCAAAAATCTTGATTTTGACATTACCAATTCCAACTATTTTACAAAGCTCATTATTTCTTATCATCACAGAACCCTTTATAACTGTTTCATATGAAGAAAACCAATCCTGATTTGAACACATGAAAAGTGCAAGCCGAATCAAGATCTAATCCTCGTTGGGTTTGGAGTCACCTTCAGTAATCGCCAAAAGATCTCCATCACAGTTTTCTTCTACAAGATTGACATTACCGAAATTTTCTGGTTGTTCTTGTTGATATGTGGTAGCAAACTTTTTTCGCCACTCATAGCAATCCCTCTTCGTGTGCCCCTTGTTGTTGCAATAGCAACAAACTTTATCACTGTTGCTATTCTTAACTATGTCCCTTCCATGACCACGTGTCTTCCTCTTACGAATAACAAGACCCGCTGCATGGGTCTCAGAACCGACGACCAGATGCTTCATCTTCTCCTCAAAATAAAGTGCATTATATACCTCGTTAATAGTAAGAGTATTTCGACTATAGAGAATGGTATCTCTAAAAGTCGCATATGAAAGCGGCAATGAACATAACAATATCAACCTTAAATCCTCTTCCTTATATTTAACCTCACTGGTCTCCAAAGCAACGACGATTTCCTTGAATACCGATAAATGATCTTCTAAAGATCCACATTCCCTCAAGCGATAAGAATACAAACGCTGCTTCAAGTGTAACTTACTTGTCAAACTCTTTGTCATACAAAGATGGTCCAATTTTAACCACAACCCAGCGACACTTTTCTCCTTTATCATGTCCTGAAGAATTTGATTGGAATGATGAAAATGTACTTGTGATAGGGCTTTTCGATCATTTCGTTGCTTCTCCTTCGCGGTCATTGTTGCAGGCATTCTATCTATCCTCAACAAAGTATCATCAAGATTCAATTGAGCAAGAACTACTCTCATCTTGATCTGTCACAAAGAAAATCTATCGCGCGATCCAAAAGCGGAATCTCAAATTTCATGATTGCCATCTCTGAAACAATCGACCTTGTTCAAATCTCGTTTTACTAACCAATTTGGACCTTTCAAGAACCGCCCAAAACCTTGGCTCTGATTTTACTTGTTAGAAAACAAACAAAATACCAGAATTTTTCTGATACCAATTTGTTGAGAATTCGGTCAAATAATTAAAGATGAGAATAATATGAGTAATATGAAATTAATGAATCACACAACAATTAAGATTTTTGTGGAAGAAGAAGAGATAATTTATTATACCAAGAAACTAAAGTTGGCTTTACAAAGTTTAATTCTCTCAATCTAAATCTAAACAATTCTCTCAAGTTTCTAATGTATACAACAATGATCTAATTATTATGTTGAGCATCTCTTAAGCCTATAAAGAGCCTATACCTTGTGGAATATTTATAGGGGCCAAATCTTGGAGGTATAGATGAAGTAGAGTCCTTAATCCCAAAGTCCTTATCCATTCCAAAGTCTTTATTTCAATCAAACTCTCAATCCATGATGAAATTTGACCACTTAACAAATAGGACTTCTAAACCAAAATTATCTAGGCTTTCTCCATGAATCAAACGTCCAAATCACATGGAATTTGAGTCACAAAACATAATAGTTTACACACATGAGAGTTAACAAATTTTGGTACTTTAATCTTGACAACACCTTTTTAATCAACTGTCAGATTTTTGACACGTAAGGAGGTGTCAATCAAGGTATATACTTTGTGTGTACAAATAGTTTAATCCTTTTAACATATATTTGTTACTGCAACAGTCACTGCAAGAACTCATCAGGGAAAGAAAATAAACTGCGAATTAAATGTAAATGAAACATTTGCAAAACACCATAAATTGGAGACAAGTTCTTGAGAAGTAGCATTAAAATCTCAGAAACCAATGGGGTCTATTCGTTTGGACGAAATGAAATCTTGATACTTAGAAATTTGTATTCCAAGTATCTTGATCCTTTGGAGTTCAAACTTTTTTCCTTTCAATTGCAAAAGGAGTTAAAAGACTGAAGACATATTTTCCCAGTATGAACTTTGGTTTGAATTATGGTTTCTTACAGAGTAATGATGTAAAAGAGTCCAGTGATAGTCAGTAAAAGAAGAGATCCCAGTCTATTTCTGAAATTTCAGAAAAGAGTTTGTTTTAGAAACTGATGTTTAAACTTATGCTGTCAATTTTATTAAAATCTCACACGTCTTCTATATCACTAATTTTAAACCAAAGCCCATCATTGAGATCATCAATCTCTTCTTTCCCTGTTTGCCTGCAGCTTCTCGACTAGAAGAACCTGTTCCAGAGCTTCCTCCTCTAAGAGTTAAGGATCTTCCTGTTATCAATGTACCAAATGCAGAGATGTTCTATCAGCTAATTGCAGGACTAGTCAATGAAGCTAGGACTTCTTCAGGCGTAATTTTTAATTCATTTGAAGAACTTGAACAATCTGCAGTTGCTGCAGTTCGCCAAGAATTTCCAGCGCCAATATTCCCAGTTGGCCCATTTCACCAGTACTTTCCGTCTGCTTCAAGTAGCTTGGTGCAACCAGATGAGACTTCTATTTCTTGGCTTGATAAGCAAGCCCCTAAATCTGTAATTTATGTGAGCTTTGGAAGTATAGCTGCTGTAAAAGAAAATGAATTTTTGGAGATTGCTTGGGGGCTAGCAAATTGCAAGCATCCTTTCTTATGGGTAATTCGACCTGGATCAATTCATGGCTCGCAATGGCTGGAATCATTGCCTAGTGGTTTCTTAGATATGGTGGGTGAAAGAGGACATATTGTCAAATGGGCTCCTCAACTAGAGGTGCTTGTTCATCCTGCTGTAGGAGCGTTTTGGACTCATAATGGCTGGAACTCGACTCTAGAGAGCATTTGTGCCGGGGTCCCTATGATCTGCATGCCATGTTTTACAGACCAGTTTGTGATTGCAAGGTACGTTACTCATGTTTGGAAAGTTGGCGTACAACTGGATAAATGCTTGGAGAGGAAAACTATTGTGGAGGTCATCAGAAAACTAATGGATGATGAAGAAGGTGAAGAGATTAGAAATAGGGTAGTGGATTTCAAAGAGAAGGCAAATGTTTCCTTGAGGCATGGTGGCTCTTCATATGGAACTCTGGAAAGCCTAATAAGCTGCATCTCATCATCCTGATTACAATGATAGATGGTTATAAACCGGTACAGTGGTTCGTAATTTGCCTATAAAACACATCATCTTTGTATCTGTATTGTGTTCTAATATATCTTGACTAATCAGAGTAGAATTTACTACATGATACTTGGATTGCTTAATAAATAAATGAAGATGCTTTATTTTAGAACAAAATGATCCATCTTGCAGCTTAAACCTAGATTAGTTACTCTATTTCCCGGAAAGAAAACAATATCTATGTCATAAATTTCGAATTTATTTGTTCTCAGAATACCTTTTTCTTCGTATATGTAGAATCTCTTCTATGCAAGTGTAATGCTTTTTTTTTTTCTTGATCCTATTCCATTCCTGAAATGGAAGTTCAACAGTTGGATGGATTTACAATTAGTTCATGATCTGGCAGGTGCAAAATTATAACTTACATTCTCAATTCAATTCTGTGACAATTTTTATGAAAGCTATGAATTTTCTTTTCTTCGGTGGAAGTTTTGTTTTCCCATAAAGTATTCTATTTCTTCTTCTAATGATCTATCTAGTTGGTGAGGATTTGAGCACACTTCATTTTTTTCCCGAGTATTGCACTTCCATTATTACTTTATTTGAAAAATGATTGCGTGTGTTTATCTGCTTGATTAGAAGAACCAGAAGGGATGATACAAGAAACCCTTGGTGTTAAAGATGTTCCTGTTATTATGAACTACTAGAAGGGATGATACAAGAAACCCAAGGATTAATCCCATAAAATGAAATTCATTTGAACTGGAACGTGTCACACTAAGCTAGGACTCCATTCCACATTTTGCATGAATTTCCCAACTGTTAGAAAAAACAATGATCAGAACAAACGGCATATGAAATATACATTCGAAAATCTGTAATATCATGGTCAAAGTATAAAATCTTTATATACAACGAATAATAGCATTTATTATTGGTAGATTATAGAAAAAAATTTGACCGAAATTTCCCAACTATGACAGGTGGTAGTCAAGCTTGATGAAATATCATCGATTCAAAGTTGTATGAAGTCGATTTCCATCTCAATTTGAATTCCCGTAATGGCAGGAGGCAATTAAATGATCTCCAATTCTTCAGCCAATTCAAGAAAATGTCAGTTACTTTATGGTATATGAGGAAAGTTTGGTTGCCAGTAGTTTTGGTATTTTTTTTTTTTTTTTACAGAAAATATAGTAGTTTCTGTATTTTTAATTTTTAATTGTATTAATGAAAATATAATATATTTCATATGCAATTCCCAATTTTTCCAAAATTTATAAACATCCAAAGTTGGTCACACAAATTGTCCATTTCGTCTTTCATATTATTATCTCTAATTCTGACCCACTTTCAATCTATACGTTCTTGTCAAAGTAATAACTTCAAGACTATTGTTACTAAGAGCCCGTTGAGATCTTCGCTCTCGTCTCCTCAAAATACTAAAGGGTCACGAAACCACGACAGACGAATTGTTCAAAAATGGCCACCCAACTCATTTTTCGAAAATTATACGTACATCCCAATTAGTTAATTATATTATAGGATATAAAAAGTGCCAAATATCATGGATCTTTTGGGCGATATAATGAAAGATGTCTTATTAATTAGGAAAATTGCAATGATTGTCTTAAGAAATTAAGTTTGATGACTACAAACATCTTAACTACAAATTCTGGTGCGAGTTGTTTTTGGACTTACAAAAAAATTCAACATAATTTCATTAAGTAGTCTCAACAAAACTCCTAAAATTTGAAATTTTCAACTAAACTTCCAGTGTTAATTGTTTTGGAGATTCAAGTAATACAAAATTCAATGGTTGCAGAGATAAATGATAAAAAAATTTATTGACGATCCTAATATAGATTCTGAAAGAGTTAGACCTCAAAAAACTAACTGTTGAAGTTGGAGAACCTAAGTCTATAATCCATACACCGAAAGTCCATACTTTCGATGTGGAATTTAAGTCTCATACTTTGTAATAAGAACCATGACAATCCACCAGGCTCTGTGATCCCGATGTCCACGTGAGATTAGCTTTGCACTTACCCATGACTAGTCTCAAACGAATACTATTACGCCTGTATCACCATCCCGTTGCTCGATTGCAACCGAGAGACATGATGTCTGCTCTAATACCAAGGATTGAGAGAATGGAATGATTTTATTCATTTAATATATGTTTACAATTTACAATGGAGGTCTGTATATACAGCAATAAAAGAATCTATCTCTAACTAATTTACACAGAATAAATCCAAGCTATACAATAACCAAATTCTAACGATTTTCGAGAATGTAGCTGTAAAAATAGAATAAATACAAGCTCTACAATAACCAAATTTTGACTATTTTCTTCTGGACTATTATTTTGTTGCTTCTTTGTCATGGAGTCCACATGGTCTGCTTC
>CAIGRT010126615.1:0-11728 GCA_903798405.1 Fraxinus platypoda
CACGTTTTAAGTTACTAAGCACCATTCGATGTAAGGCTCGATATTTGCTCATTCCATTCACGGAAAACACTTCTACACTAAATTACGGTCTAGAATCCTAAATCATTATCGTAAAATCGACTTAACAATATAAGATTTGTCTTTTCGAACAATAAGGTTAAAAGAGAAAGACGAGAGGACTACTGGAAAAAAATAGACTAATGAGCACATAACGTCCCCACATTTCACTACTATTGTGGAAAACGTCATTACTTTTTATTTTTTGGTATTTTCACTATTATTTCCACATTTCATTGCGCAAAAGCTCATTTTCATTCATTTTCTCAATAAAAAATTATGAAATGACGAATATACCTTTATCTTTAAATAAAACCAAAAAAAAAAAAAAAACTAATTGCAACTATAGTCCTAATTTTTTTTAAAAAGCGCAAATGAATCCCAAATAAATTATTAAAATGGTAATTAGCTCATAATGTCTCTACCTTTCACTATTATTGAGAAAAAGTTCATATCCTTCTTTTTTTGACATTTTCACCCTTAATTACACATTTAATTGCGCAAACCATCATTTCTATTCATTTTCATTCAAGTTCTCAATAAAGAGCTGTGAAATGATGAATACACCCTCATATTTAAATAAAAAGCTAAAGAATTAATTGTAAATATAGTTTCAATTTTGTTTACAAAGCAAATGAGTCCCAAATAAATTATTAAAAATTTGGAAATTAATTTTTTTTTTTTAAATGTGCAAACGAGCCCCAAATAAATTATTAAAAAAAATTTAAAAACTAGTTTTTTTATAAAAAGTGTAAACGAGTCCCAAATAAATCATTTAAAAATTAGAAATTATTATTTTTTAAAAAAAGTGCAATTGAGTCCCAATTAAATTTATTAAAAAATTAAAAAAAATTGAAAAGTACAAACGAATCCCAAATAAATTATTAAAAAATAATTTTCTTTTTTTAAATAGGAAGGTATATTTATCATTTCACAGCTATTTATTAAAAAAAATAGATAAAAATGAATAGAAATGATGCTTTGCGCAATCAAATGTGTAATTAAGGGTGAAAATGAAAAAAAAAAGTAAGGGCATTATGTGCTAATTATTCTTTTAATAATTTATTTGGGGGACTCATTTACGCATTAAAAATAAATTGGAACTATGATTACAATTAATTTTTTCTTTTTATTTAAAGAGAATGATATATTTGTCTTTTCACAATTTTTAATTGAAAAAATGGATGAAAATAACCTTTTGCGCAATGAAAGGTGGAAATAAGAGTGAAAATGCCCAAAATGAAAGGTAATGACGTTTTCCACAATAATAGTGAAATGTGTGAACATTATGTGCTATTTACCAAAAAAAAAAGGTCTTGGTTTATCCCTCGAACTTCTGACGCACTATCAGATTGCAGAATGCTTATGAACACAAATATATTTTGGTCTATGCAAAAATGTCTCAAATACTTAAAACGTTTTAAACTCAATTCATCTTCAAGGCCGGTCACTATCATTATGATTAAGGGTCCGTTAGACGGGACTTTTAAAATGTCAAAATCTAATTATGAGATTAAAAAATTATTTTTGAACATCTTTGAATAATTCTTTTAAAAGTATTCTAATTAGAAAAGCTTCTACGGAAAGTTGACCAAATGTAGCTTATTTGCTCCTTAGGAAATTGTTACACAAGAAGTATTACCTTGAAAAACGAGTCCGAAATATTCATCTTAACATTCTCATTTCACGAACACTCTTAATTTCTTGTTTTCAGGTTTGTCTATTTTTTTTTTTTTTTTTAAATTTTGTGAAAAAACATAGCACGATACTTGTTGCTTAATCAGAGAAACCTAATTGGGTCTACGTTAGAAACCTTAACAAGGTATTAGAAATCTTTTACAAGACATATAAAAGGTAGAATTAAATAAAGTTTCTTGTCACAAATTTTGCTCTCAGATTAAAATAATTAGCAACTTTTAAACTACTCTACACCTGTTTTAGATTTAGATTACACGTTAATCCGTTGTGGTTTTTGAACAAGTACAATAAAATATTTTCTAAATGACTTTGGTCGCGTTCATATCGTGCGTGCGCACGTATGTAATATTTCATGTCAAGATTTCGGTCAATATAGTTCATCATATAAAAAAAAATAAAAAATTGTTCCACTAAAATTTTAACACAACACCACAAAATTAAAATTATAGTGAAGCGTAAGAATTTAATCAATGGGATAGTCGAGCCGAGACAACAAATTCGGACTCGATGGACGATGAGCATAGCCCAACAAACTATATAGACAGTAAAAAGCTTTAACATATGGATCGTAAGTGTAGACTGAAACAACAGTAAGACCTTATTGATGGGTTGATTCAACAAAATGATATCTTACATTTACTATTATCAACGTCCAGCAAAATTTATACCTTCGGATCAACCTGAACACCTCTTTGGTTACATCTCAAGAATCGAGTTTTCCTCTTCCTTTTGTATTTCACTTGAATTAAGCCCGGAACTTCCTCCATTAACGTTCACAACACCGCCAAATTCAGACTGCTTTGTGATCCTCTGCAACTCATCAGTTACGTCTGAAGAGCGAACCAGGGAATGCTCATCAGTCAATTGATCATCTTTCTGTAATGACTTCTTTGGCTGTCTAATAGCTACAGCTGCTTCAGGCATGGCAACAGGAGGTGGCTGGGGAGGTACCCAAATCCGCTGAACTGGTCGAACATTACTTGTTACATTGGAAGATCCAAATTTCTGTTCGTCCCCAGCTTCAATTTCCGTGATTCTGACATTTTTCCGTTGCCACCAAGGAACTGCATCATCACCATTTGACTGCTTATCTTTGAACTCGTAACTTACGCTGTTGCTGCTTTCTTGAGACTGAATAACATTGATCAAGGTGCTCTGAGCTTGATTAACCTCCCAAGGCTGTTCAACAGATATCAGTATTAGTGAAGGGCTCAACAGAATGTATCTGCTCGAGTCGAAAAGCCAGTGTCAAATGCTATCAAAATTTATATAAAATCCATATTTTAGTAGCCAGGTCTTTCTCAGTTACTGGAGACGAAAAATGATTGTTTTTTTTTTTTGAGAATTTCATAGATCCATTAAAAATTTAAAAGCCTGAAAATATCCCATTTTTTGGAAGAAAAAATTGGGATGATGAAACAAATGAAAATCTTGCAAGGCAAACCTTAGGCCTTGGAGCTAAACGAGGAAGTGGCACCGGTTGGTTGGGATTTGGTGGTGCGTCATTGATCTCCTGAGAATAATGATTATACAGATGGTTAAATATTAAAATTAGAGAAGTCGAAAACTGATTATACAAAATTCAAGATTAACGAGAGTGGACTAACTCTAATGTTGGATGGTTTCTCCCCTCTTTGAATCATAGCCATGATCTGCAAATAGTTACGAGTATGTTTGATTATAAAATCTTATGTTGCAAGTGTGAACGAAATATCAAGAGACTTAATCCTATGATGTTAAAGGTAGCCAAAACTGTTTCACGGAAGCATCTGACACCATCAAAAAAGCCATATGCCACTTTTAATGCAGAGACAGAGCAGAGAGAGAATGGGATCACAAACACACAGATCATATCCTCAGAAAACATTTAGTGGCATGTTTGGTACGTAATATTATATAGTATTGGACGGTGCAATAAACAAACATTTAACTTCTTTTTCTTATTTAATAACGTTCTCTAATCCACCAGAGATGCCATAGGTAGCAAGAGAGTGTGAAAAAATACCTCCATATATGACTTAGGATGAGGAGCAACAGAGGGTTCCGCCAATGCAGGTGGTGACGAAGATCTCACTGAACAAAATATTCAAAAGATCGTTGATTAATCAAGGCCAAGCAAAAACAAAGAGAATTAGCAATTGATCAATGAATAACTACCTGAACGTGAGTCAGCATCCACCTTGCCATTTGCATAAGGTCGCTGGAAAATCAAACACAAATATTAATGAAAATTACGAGAACTCGAAATTGGTCAAAAATTAGCTTTTCATATCTTCAGAAATACTAGAAAAAATAAACAAAAAATCTACAGGAATAATTGGCTCACCCTTGAACCAGTCCACGAGACCCTGTTATCATCTTGTTCCGCCATCGGAATTCTTCCCTGGGTTTGACCTGATATCAATACAGAAAATAGAATCAGTTAACAGACTGACATTGTGAACAAAAGGATGTTATGCAGATAACAAGGAAGATTCTAGAGAAGTACACTCCTAAACTGGAAGCAGAGATGGGAATGGTCAGGGAAGATATATATGGCTATTGATACACGTACTGATATATAACCAACGTGAAAATTCCAAGATACGAAAGTTGGACAGGAAAAGAATATCAGGAGACAAAAAGGCATCTCGGTAGGAATTCAAGTCATTGCAGCCTAGTGCACCTAACCAGCACCTGCTCCCCGAAAATTGCTATTGTACTTGTCCATGAGAATAATATGTGACGATAAAAGTTCATAAAATACTGGACATGTAAAATAAAACAGGAAATTAGCTTTCAAGCGAGGCATCCTGCTGATTCTTGTTCAAACAATCGTTTATGCATGAGCACCATTGTTTCAGAAACCAGACTGAACCAGCCGGTTGAACTGGTTGGACTGTCAATTAGTCATTTCACTGCTCTAGGTATCACACCTAAGCCCAGTTCCTTCAAAAATCATTTGCCTTCCAGGAAACAGGAAGAACCCCTGGTTCAACCCCCTTTGACCTCGGTCAAAATGCCTTTTTCTTGGGTTTTTGTGGTATGACTTGTTGGACATCCAATCAGCCTTTCTCATCTCTCTTTAGGTGTGTTTGGTGGGAGGAAAAAGCAGATGGAAAGCAAAATGATATACAGTAATCTATTCGTGCAATCTTTCTTCTTCCCTTAATAATAATTTGCACAAGAAATATGTCATTCAAATTACTTTAGCCATTATAATGACTTTGCATAGTTAACAATGTTACACCTTTTCATAGCTATATAATTTTTAATAAATAAAATATGTATAGAAAAACTATAACATCGCAGATTATTGCTAAAAGGAGAAAAAGAAGGGGAAAACCAACAGCTGCACATTTCAGAGTAATGAACAGAAATCAACTTCTTTATTACCTTCTAAATTATGCATAGCAGTACTCATCAACTTCATCTCACCTAATTGCACATTTATCACACTGATAAGCTCTTCAAAGCATCTCTTCTCTGAGAAGAACGTGAACAAGTCAAATCATGATCATTACAAATTAACTCATGAGTGAAGGAAATAAAATATCCTATATCATATAGAATAAAACAGATTTCCTTATATACATCAAACTGTGCACCAATATGTGGCCATCACACTCTACCTTCAGTTTTTGATATCAATATCTCCTGGCTTGTCCGAGCTACATCTGCTGCTGCAGCGGCCGCGGCTTTTGCAGCAGCTGCGGCTTCTTCTGCTAAACTCGGCTTTACTTTGTATTTCTTTTGCAGATCCTCTTCTTCTTCATCCAATACAACCTTGCGAATCCAAGACTTCAACCTGGGAATTATTGCATTCTACACAAACACATACAACGAATATGTAAGATGACATAGTGAATATTATAACATTTGAATGGAAGAAAACTCCCTATAAAAGTAAAAGCACAATACAATGAAAAAATATAGCTTGTTAAAGTTTATGCATTTAAAAGAGAACACCTATAATTAATAGCATCATAGAAGTGGATTGTACCTTGAAAAGTACTGCTGTTCCAGCTCCTGAAACAGTCAGAAAGCCCACAGCAAGAAGGGCATGAGACCAGTGAAAGTGAGAAAGCCTCCCAGTTGTTGAAATGCTGCCTGCAGGTGCAGGCTGCAGAGTTTGTATTGGAGCTTGGTGTTGAATATTTGATGGAGCTTTTATGCGTGCATCTGTTTTAACATGAATGACCATCAAGAACATAAAATAATTAGGTAAGGATTACCCAATCTAGGTCTTGTTTTCAGAATCAATATGGAACGTTGAGGAACTCAAGCAAACAGAAATATTTCATACCTTGACTTGTGGCAACCTGTTGTGTAGTTGTTACAGCTGGGATTGGATCCTGTCAATTATACAAACTAGTGAGATCATTAGTTACCGCTTCTGAGTACCAGCAAATGCTATAGCATAAAGTTCTATAAAGAAGTATAAAATAAGGTGTTTTGCTCCAGAAAGGGAAGGGGGGAGGCGACTTACAGGAACACGACGGAAGGCTTCATCTATCTCCTCTTTTGTGAGTCCTTTCCTCTCAAGAAATGACCTTCTGTAAATAACCGGTGATCCCCTAACGTTTGGATGTGAAAGAAACTTCACAGCATTTTCCACTTGCCCTTCTCGAATTGGTTCTGTGTTCACAAATACAGAAGATGGAGAACTCTCCTTTTTAGGTTCTACCTTGGCATTCTGACCATCATCAACGGTAGGTTGTGCGACCTGTGAAACTGTAGTTCAAGTTGAAAATCAAAATCTTCAAAATAGAAAGATTGCTGCACCAAAAAGAATGTCAATGAATGCAGACCACATCTAGGAGCCTGTCAACTAACTAGTGTACCCTCAAACACAGTGAGTAAAAAAGAAAGATTGAAAACAATTCTGTGTTTTAAGAAACTTATAGACGTTGGATAATATCCAATAGATGTAGAAATTAACCAAAAGGATTGATTAAAAAGGATAAATGCACCTAACTACAAATTTATTAGGAATAAAGGCTGATATTGCTGTATAGAATTAGATGATATGCGGACAAGCTGTATCCCAAAGAGTACACTAAATCAGAAGGCAAATATTAGAATGGAAAAACAGGATAAGCAATAGTTCATTGGATGAGTTTCAAAGTCCCATTAATTTGGACTAGGAGCTATAATCCAATATGAAATTATTTATATAACTGGCATTAACAAAAAAAGGCACTTTTTTCTATTATAAGTTTGCCTCATGAGAAGACAAAGCCGTATGCATGATAAACTAAAATTTCGCAAACAATTATGGAGTTAAACAAGTGGGCATTTTCTGGGCAATCAATTCTAAGATCTTCAATTAAATATTTATTGCACATCTTCCAGTGGATAACATGACCTAGTCAGTACAGGTGGCTTCATTAGAGTCAGAAAAACGACAGTGGTTTCACGATGAGACGAATTACATCGCTAAAATTATGATGCAGGAGCGTGAATATTAAATACTCTGGAGTTATTTGGAAAGAATTACATCACTTCACTAGCATTTGTTAATTTGAATAGATAGATTCTAAAAATATGGCAATGGCAGGAGATCTTAAGATTTAGAGCCATTTCAGCTCTGGAAACCATACTACGACAATGCCCATAAGTAATGTTACAAACATAACTAATTTCAAACATCTTGTTCTAGTATTTTTGGCCCAGCTTAAAAGGCAAAACAAGCCTTGTTTCTAGCGCTTTGTTCCGCAGCATCAAGAGTGTCACTGGCTCATTGCCAAAGAAAGCCAGCTTTTTTTTTGCTTTTAAGCAAGGCCAACGAACTTTAAGTGGTCCATCTAACCTAACAGTTAAATCGGAGTAAAATCAATCCCGATCAATTAAATTTGTAAACTAAACTAACCCACTAAAAAAAATAATTAAATAAGAAAATTTTGAATTTTTGGCTGAAAAATAAGCAAAATCAAGGAGAAAAGTCACCTGGGTTTTGCGGCTTTTCGTCAATTGAATTCGGAGGAGGGTCAGATTGCGTCGCCATAGTGATTGTTGAGCGCCACTCTTCCTCAGCAGAATTTCAAATCAATAGCATATAAGAGAAAACGAACGGAAAAATAAGGATGATACAATATAAACTAAAGGATTATTACCTTATGAAGATGAAAATTTGATGATGCCAGAAGCAAAACGGCGAAGATGGTGGTTGTATTTTTGTATTCGCTCATCCAAAGCAACTTGTAGTGGGAAATTTCATATTTTATGCCATGGTGGGGAGAAAAAGGAAAGACATTTTATTTGGTTACCTT
The DNA here is from genome assembly GCA_903798405.1 of Fraxinus platypoda. Lineage (NCBI taxonomy): Eukaryota > Viridiplantae > Streptophyta > Magnoliopsida > Lamiales > Oleaceae > Fraxinus > Fraxinus platypoda. The sequence continues at coordinate 8,007 of CAIGRT010126615.1, forward strand.
ACCCCATTTTTATTTTTAATTTTTTTTTTAAAAGTCCAATTTGACTTATTTTTTAACATTTAATTTTTCTCAAACTCATGTCCGGGGTTAAAATCAGTTTTTTAAATGGAATTTGATAAAAAATAATTAAAAGTGTGATTGAAAAGTCGTGGATTCAATAAAATATAGGACTAAAATAAGTTGTTGACTTTGACTTAGATTAAAATCTATATTTTAATTTCTATTAAATTGGAGCTCAAAATCAAACATTATTTCAATTAAATAATTTTATATGTGGAATTATAATTTTTTTATACTTTTTAAACACACATTCTAAAAAAAAATAATGTTCCATAAAATCCATTTGATTTTGCTATTTGTACAACGAGGTTTCCTCACAATAGAGGGGGGCTCATGACCAATAAAAAATATCGTGGACCCCTCTATTGTGAGGGAGGCTGTACACCGAGATGTCAGTTGACACATAGCAAAACCCAAATCTATTATCGAAAAGTATCTACCAAGCAATGACTAAATTTCCCTTCAAGATGATATGTAGACGTTTTTAAAAGTTACTTTTGTTGATATATAAATTAAATTCACGTTCTAAAAATAGTAAGTAAATATTGGATAAATTAAAAATATCACTTAATTAGTAAACAATTTCAATCCCAATTCTAAATGAGATAATAATTTTATTTAAATTTTTTTAAGGCTCAAGTAATACGAAAATTAACTGAATAGACAAAAAGTTTCATAATGAGGAATTTTTTACTTGACAACAATTTTATCAATTGAGCTCTTTCTCAAAAGATGAATCTAAAATTGGTTTGCATTTTTTCTTCGCACTCAAATTGAAATCACTTCATTCTCAATTTTTTTTTTAATTTTTTTATTGTTGTTGTGCTTTGGCGAGAAGTTTGATCTTACTACCAAGTTAAATGTTACGTTTTTTTTTACGCCTAACTAAGCTTCACTTAAACTTGCAAAAGCTTGAAACTTGATCGTATTGTATAATGACATTTTATACTTTTTAGAACATTGATTTTTGCAATCGAAACATCACATATGAAGTACGTTTTCATATTGTAGAAAGTAATTAATTTTTAAGGTTATGGTTATGGTTACTTTAATATCTTGTTTGATAAAATAAATTGTAAAACGTAGCTATTATCTGAATTATGATTATCATACGGTGTATTCAGTACCAATATCATCGAAGGCGTATTCAGTACCCATTAAATAATATCTTCATAAGTAAGTGATTCCATCTCCACATAATTTTCACAACTATAAATTCAAAAAGTGTTCAATATCTATCACATTCATATAGGCTCAATTTGATATTATTGTGATTTTAAGAGAATAATCTGTAGTTGTGCTAAAGAAATAATCAGATGTAGGAATAATATGATAAGTGTTTGGTAAACTTTTATTTCAAAATCAAGTAATGGTTGGGAAAAAAAAAAAAAAGATTCAGTGCTAAGCATACATGCAATTATTAAAATGGGCATTGATTATAATATATTTTTATATTATTATCATCACTAGTTGTATTGTAATATTTATGCTATAATTATTTTCAATTCAAAAATAAATAAATATTAACATCTATATTAAATAAATAAATTATAGAATTACAATATGAAAGTATAGTTCAAATAGTAGAAAATGAATTATTTTAATTTATTAGGGTTAAATTGATATTTTAATTATGGATAATTGGATAAGCTAAAAGAAGCAACCCTTTTGCTACTACTCAAAATTTGCTGGCAAATAGATTCTTCTATAATCATTTTTTTTTTTTTTTTTTTGAATTTACCAAACGTTGGTACTGCTGTGTTTTTGAGGGAATCAATTGTAGCCGTAATAGAAAAATAATAAAATGCGAAAAGAATCGCATGAGCGTTAATAAACTTTTGTTTCGAAATTATTTTATATTTTAAAATCAACATTTGGGCATTTCGTAAACAAAAGTGTTTTTTTAGTTCTTCGTGTATACACTTACTAAAATTGACATTAATAATAATAATAATAATAATAATAATATTGTTCTTTCTATTATTATTATTATTATTAGCAGCGGCAGCAACGGCAACGGCAAGGGTCAATGCCCCTTCAAAAAGTCAAGATTTCGTTGTCCGCACCGAACTAGATACATTTAAAGCTAAATACCATTGCAGATATGATGGTGGCGGATTTAAAAAAAGTTGGGATGATTTTGGGGTTCACAATGTCTGTGTGTTTCATATCGTCGGTGGAATAAATGATGACAATATCTTTCGGATTGTAGAGGGGGTGATGCCGCCAGAATGCCCCTTAAGGCATAAGTAATTTTATGGTTATATCATGGCAAAGCTAAAGGTTTCGGAATAACATTAAACTTTCAATTGTGTAGTCTTTTTATTAAATTTTTGTTAACTTCTTTGCATGATGAAACTAGTATTACAACAATTGCAAGGATTGACTTTTTCCTTCATTCTTTAAGGAGGTAGATGAATGTAAAATATTTATGAATTCCATAAATAAAAAATAAAAAAAAATTGAGCCTTCCAAAGGGGTCGATAAGGCTAAATGTGTCTTAGTGAAAACGATTAGAGACAAATTAAGTGCATACTACACTAGCACAATTTAGATAATTAATGACTACTACACTAATGCTCCCTTTCATTTCACAATTCACACGAGCAAGAACAAATATTGCACGTGCAACCAACGTGCATAAAATGCATCTATGTGTGTGTCTTTGTTCTTTTATATAACACTGAGAGAGTTGAACTCACTCTCTCAGTTCATAATACTTTTAGCTTATTATAAATGCATTAAATACATTTCAAAAAAATTTCTTAGCTAGATGCAAATTGATACGTATGATAGCATAAAATGAAATATTCTCTAACGATGAATATTACTTCTTTGTTGTCTCCTCAACCCAAAGAGAGATTGGGTAGCTAATAAACTCAAGTGTGCTTATTAATCAAGTTTGTCCCCTTCAAGGTGAGAGATACAAATGACAACAATATAATGTTCATTCTCAACTCTTAATACAAAAACTCTAAACAATAAAACATAACCCTTTTCACATTCTCCCTAAGCTGAGATAGGGGTCTAACGGTAACATTGGCTGAGGGACCCCGAGTGTTCCTTCCACGGGCACCTGTACCTACACCGCATGCCATTGACCCGCCATAAGCTGTCTCCGGTTCCAAGTAAAAGCAAGCACNCCGCCATAAGCTGTCTCCGGTTCCAAGTAAAAGCAAGCACGAAAAGCAGCCAAATTCATAGTACGGTGTTAAAAACTAACACAACATGCAAGAAAGAAACATACCAATGGAAACAGACTGTGTGCCCGTTCAGTATCTGTAAGATGAAGAAAAAAACAAGTTAGCAATCGTACTAGAAGAGCTGAAAAGGGAAAAAAAGAAAGAAGTAAAAATATAGCATGCAGGGTACAGGTACTTGCGTATAGGAAAGGTCATTAGTTAGAGACTAAAGAGCATCATCTATGAAATTTTTTAACCCCCATTAGACATGCCTGAGACTTTCAGACATATTGCTCATTTTTAGTGTGCCAAATCATGCTGACATTAGACCAGCGGCAAGGGCTTCCATGAATTCCTTGGTTCCGGACCTTGCAATGGTACGAGATTAGTCACCTGATCTAAAATTCGAACCCAACAGTAAGTACTGATAATTATAACGAAGATGGACAAGTGAACATGTTGAGAAACTGAAAACCAGCC
>CAIGRT010126648.1:0-12390 GCA_903798405.1 Fraxinus platypoda
GCGGCCAAACTTTGATTTCAGTGCAATAAATTGCGTTAAGCATCTCAATGCTAAAGATGTTCACTGATTTAGATTCGTTCCCTCTTCTCAACTATGAAAAAGATCGAGAGGGCCCGAAAGCCCAAAACCAAGAACCGAAATGGTATTGAAATACATTAAATGAAGTACTGACGACTAAATCTGGTGAGATGGTAGAAGTTTGTCCACAGAGCTCATGAAAAGATGCTCAATTTGGGTTCCAGAGCTTTGCCATTTTCTAGCGTGCCGGGCCTAGCCGATGTATTTTGGCACATCAAGAATAAAGATGAAACGGAGTTTGGTTCAAGAATAATAATACTAAATAATAATAAAATCAGAATTTCATTTTACCACACATTTATATACATGGGCTAATTCTCTTCACTCCTTTTTTCTTCTCTTCTTCGTATTCCTAATCATCCAATACTCATTTTTTATGTGAATAATCTAGCGACACATTTGCCTAAGAAACTTGAAGAATGAACAAAAGGGAAACAACTCGAATTGGAATATATATTAAATGACATTGGCTGAATCATTTGGAATATTTGTATTATATGTTGATGACAACTTTCTTTAGGAAGGGTGAAAGAACTTATTTTAATTTATCTTTCACTTGCAATGAGCTAAGAGTCTCTCTCTCTCCCCTTATGAATAAGTACAAATATTCTCAACCCGATTAACCTACTTATTAAAAAATTAAAATTTAAAAGTAAATTTAATGAGTCTTTCTTTCATAAATTCTAATATATTTATTCGTTTTTTACACAAAAAATATCACTTCTCTTACATAATATTCACTTTTTTCAATTATGACTTAATTTAAATTGTATTAAATTCTCAAATCCTCATATTTGAGAGAGAGTCATAGCTAGCTTGAACCGCATTTTTAGACGAGCAGTTCAAACCGATATCAGGCCTGAATTGGACCTGACTGTAGATGGGCTGATCACCCAATTTGACACCTCTTCAACAATGACTCTCTCAAGTTGTTTCTCTTTGCAAGTTTGAAGTAAAGAGAGCCACCAACTCTCACTCTCGCATACAATTGTTCTAATTTTTTTCTTATCAATACCCTACTCCCCCCACCCACCCACCCACCATTTTTTTTTCCCACAAATTCTCTATTCTCCCAATTTCTATTCTTTAGTTAGTTCAATTTTATTATTTTACGGAATCTTATCGCTTTTATTCAAAGGAAAAATTGAAAAGAAACTATTGCGGTTCATAGCAATGAGCGAGATGTCATTTTATTATGCATAAAAGGTGCTCCATGAAAAAAAAAAAAAAAGTAAGAGAATTTAAAAGTGACGAGGATGTTTGAATTATAATTTAGGTGTTATCTTAGTTGAGATATACTTAAACCGCATGTACTCGTAAATTTACATATTAAACTGTACAATTATTTCATAAACACATTTTCACTGAAGAGACTTCATTTGTTTTAATAGTTTGTATCATATTTAAAAAAAGCAAAAAATAAAAAAATTGGTGTGAAGGCCACACCCACCCACCCACCCGGCCGATTGATTATTTCGGATAAGTGTAGCAGTTCTCTCTTTTATTTATTTATTATTTGTTCTCATGATTAAATATTTCAAACGTACATTTATGTAGAATAAACATAAATTTAGTTCGACCTAATTCAAGTCCTACTTGACTAAGGACCCGTTTGTTTTCTATTATTTTAATAGAAGAATGGATTTTTTGACCCTTTTTTCAAACAAATGTGACTCATCATGAGACAAACCGGTCAACAAAAATGGTTGCTTCACATTGAAAAAGTACAAATTTTCATTAAAATTGGAAACAAATAGGGGCTAACTCTTTGTCCAGCCTATCATTCTGCCGGCATCTCGCATTTACGACCCCGTTTGACTGTCGCTCGAGGATGTAGTTGTAGATAGGTTAGTTTTAGAGGGTTGTTGGCTCCACCGTTATCTCCTTCTACAACATGCTGTTGTCATCGCCATATTCCATATGTCACTTAATCATCTCTATTTCGTTACAGGTCAGCACACTCGAAAGAAACATAGGATTTCATTCACTGACCCGACAATCGTCATTTGAACGATCAAAATAAGGTAAAGCTTGAATATAAGTTTTGTGCTCTATTAATTTCTCAGTTCCCCTAGTCGGTAGGCGCCGACCGATTTTTCGACCAGATCTCTCTAAAAACTTTACGTGTGGATCTCCCAGAGGATCATTTGAGGGATTATGAAAAAGGGTATCCATTAATTTTACTTTTGTATTTTAATTATCAGATCGTTTATAATGAATTCCCGTAATCTCTAGAATTTCAATTCACAATATTTAATTAATCACAATAATTAAATCGAATTCAATTGATATAAAAGGGATAGGTGAAATGTAACATTACGTGGGGTACCACCACATAATGCTTGACAATGAGACAATATATGCCTTTGACGAAAAATATAATAGTTTTATTGAAAATAATTTGGTGTTGCTGCCATGCACTCGTACGTATTGATTTCAAGACTAATTAGAAAAAACAAATACGCATGGTATGAGTCCCTAAACGAAGTATTATATAAAATTGTTTTCTTTAATTTATCATTTTATTGCATTGTTAATTAAAACGAGTTCATATCTGCTTCCTATACAGATTCTTTTAGTCAAATAATTTTTTTTAAAAAAATAAAATTATCCAAATATATTCAAAAGTCTTGCCAAATTGGCCATATATTATCTTGAAATAGCAAATAGGAAAACGCCACATAATATACTATAAATGACATCATATTTGAAATAACGCGTTGTCATTTACTATATATTCTAAGGTGATATACTTTTGTGTCAAAATCGAAGTGTGAGGACAGCCAAAAAAAAAAAAAATCTATTTGGGAACATATAGTAGATCTCAACTCGTTTAAAATTGAAGACATAAAGAGATGCGAGCAAAATAACTTTTATAGTTCTATATACCTAGTCAATATTATTATTTGTCCATGGTACCATGTTGAAAATTGTATAACATAAATAATTTTTATTTTGCCTATGTTTGGTGTAGATTAAAATCAGAATTTAATTTTTCACCTCTGTGATGAGTCAACCCTTGCGAAAATGTTAGCTCAACTTGCCCCAAAACTCGTCTCCGAGACGAGTCGAACTCACGAGTGGCTGGATGCATTTGACATCCCTACAATCAATTGGTGCATCATCTACCGATCAAATTCTAACAATCTCATAACGACATGAAAGAAAACCCTTTTACTAATCTTGCAACTACTGCTCTGAACTTTTGTATTAATGGTCACTCGATAGTGAAGCTACAAATCACACATGCTCATCGTCTAAACTTCTTCCTACCTTATCAAGATCATTACATTATTTTTTTAATTCTTGGTTTTCGACAAACCTTAACTTTGTTAAAGTTCTATCAACTGTATACATGTCAAATGGTTTGTTTAAATTAATGAAATGAGCCATAAAAGAAAAAGAACTGATAATTCGGAAAATTACAATTGAGGAGCAGTAATTAATATTAGATGTACAGAATAAGCAAATTGCCAATAAGGAAAAAGACAAATTTATGTAGCCATATGCAATCAGTAATTAACTGTGATTTTGTTTTTACATTAAAAAAAAAGACACGCGTAGACATTATAATATTAAAAATTTAAAATTAAGAGAGGACTTGAAGGGATGACAACGGGACGGGACGGGGGGAAAATAATAATAATGAACAGCAAAAGAGGGAAGCTAGATAGAAAAAAAGGAGAAGAAAAGGTTGAGCCATAGTTTCTTCTACTCTTTATTTGTCAAAATTCTTCAAGCTGCTCTAGCAAATGTCCTACGATACAATAAGTTAAATCATTTTCATTTATTCAAACTTTCTCTTCAACAAATGAGGACATTTAAATTTCTTTACTAAACTTACTCTGAGGCATAGTTCGACTCATAGAAAAAAAAAATACTACGACCCTCTTCGTTCCAATCTAGCTCCAATGAGGTTCCAAGAGGGAAAATCAAGTATGAACGTGCTACATCTAATGACGAGTCCCACCGTCGGTAACTAGAGACACGAATGATAATAGTAATTAATTAAAATTTGAAAATTGAAAAACACTCCATGAAAAAAAAATACGTCAGCTCCTCCATTGCATGATGTCAACGTTTGAATGGTAAACAATAGAAATGTACAAGAATACCCTAAAGAAAGAAAAAAGGCTAAAGAACTGGTGTGGGCTCCATTTAAGAAATTCTCTACGTTTATATGCAACATGAACATATATGTACCATGCATGCATGCATGCATTGAATATTATAATAATGCTGCATAGCTAATTGAAGTCATGGTGTAAATATTTATTTAGAAAGAGCATAAAAGGACAGACATGCTCATTCTCAAACGATGCTAGATCCGCATTAATAGGCAGACACACATATTTTTATTTTATGAATGGGTGAAAATCAATGGAAACACACGCAAGAATACAGGTGAGAGTTGACTTCACAGGTTGGACATTGTGTTGTGAATCTTTTTTCAGACCAGCGTCAGTGTTAAATAATATGGATATCATAATAAATTTTTTGGAAATATGTGTGTATCCTCTATTATAATTGATCTATTTAATTGAGGGCAACGATTTTTGTCTCTACTTTGCCAACCCATGCTTGAGTAGATATGTTTGTTTTTGTAAGATGTCTTAATCAGACGAGTCTCTCAAGTTTCCTTTGTTCATATCGTTCTTTAATGTAACAATTCAGCTTCTTTGTCCAAATTATTACCTCTCACGACTTTTTGTCGCGTCACTTAAAATTCGAAATCAAGAAATGTGCTTTATGAGAGATTTAAGTTAAATCAAAATATCAGGTTTGGATTGTCACAAAATAGTGCACATTTTTGTAACAATGTGGCATTTGTTCATCTAACTCTCGCGGATTTCTATCGTGTCCCCATAAGTCGAACCCAATGCCTCTACTTTTTGAGAATTGGTCTCAGGATTCAACTAAGCCACTCATAAGGCATCTGTCTTGAGTTCAAATATTGAGGAGGCGATAAAAAATCGTGATGGATAAGATGAACGTCGTTACATTTAGCCTTACGTCCTCCAAAGCATTCCATACTTTCCTCTTCATTATTAATAAACTGGCAGCCTTACGTGCCGATTTCCCCTTCGTCCAATGATGTCCTCCACGAGTTCCTCAACTACTTGTAATTTTGCCACCTGTTAGTCGGCTTGTCCTTTAGAAAATCATTGTCTACAAAATCAGGGCCAGCCATTTTTGAGGGTTTGCCAACACTTCGATCTCCAAACTCAAGAAGCCCGTGATAAAGATCTCAGTATGTAGTTGTTAAAGAAGAAAGTTACATGATCAACTACAAATGTTTGTGCCCTTTCCTTTCCCATTGCAAAACAACATGCTTATACACGTGGGAAGAATTAAAAGCTATAATTTTTTTCTTTATAAAAAGCTGCTTATTTTTGTTAAGTAGTAGCTCTGAAGTCTATATCAAGAATGGTATACTTGCAGGGGCCAAAGGCTTCTTTTCATACCACTGGCTCATAAGATTCCCATGACAGCTTCATCCACCAGAATACTAATTATCACTACTTTTTTCTCCTTAAATTTTCTCAATATTAGATCACCAACTTCTGCAGCATATATATATAAAGCCGGAAAGTTTCAGTTGGAGATAATAAATTAGCCGAATTCTACATTTGTTAATTGGAAGAAATAACCTGGTTAAGTCCCGCTGTGATCGTTGAGCAATTCGAACTTTAACACATCTAAAGAGTACGTGTGTGTTTGTATCCATTTAAAGTCAAGAAAAGAAGAAGAATTAATGTTGTTATTCGTTGGGAGGTGAGTGAGAAAATAAAAGGGCAGGTCCCAAATCCAGTTTACGAACAAACCCCGTGATTCCCGACGCAAAGGAAGCTGCAAACATGCAGTTTTTTCTTCAGTTTAGTATTTTTTTAGTATCAAATTCATTGTCTATAAAATGCATGCATCAGTACCAATGTGACTTTTAAGATTTGAGAAAAACACTGGTCTTTCTTGGACATTTATTCTTTCGATGTTCAATTTCAACCTAGCAACGTACTAGCTTGTCCCACTTTTTTTTATTGTTGTTGAATAATGCTAGGTAGAACCATATATAGTTGTTTCACACCCGTTCACTTGGCAGTGGACCTTATTGATTATTATCTCATGATGATTCCTTAGACAATTAAATTAATAGGTTTGCTGCCACATGGATTAGTGCGAAGCAACAATGATGCCACATAGCATTATTCTTTTTTTTTTTTTTTTCAAGTTCAAATATTAATTTTAATTAGTAATCACGTCAAATTTTTGTATATTTTCTAGTCACGAAAATTATCACTAATTTTTCAATAACGTGTTATGTATTTTTAGACTGCATATCGACATGCAATCACAAAAAAATAATCGCACATTTTGCATCTCCTAATCATTAATTTAGTTCGATGCACTTTTCATTAGGATGGTAATAAAACAAAGGAAAAATCTCATACGATATGTTACGTCACCTTATCTGTAAACTTGAGATATTAGAGATGAGTTACTTGTGTTCATGAATATTATATTTAAAACATTCCCTCACACAAACCGGATCAAATTTCTTATATACCAATTTCTACAAATCATTGGTGCCGAAACTTTAAAAAATGTCCTTTTTTTTTTTTTGGCTCTAATAGCATGTGAATCATTCAATTTTTAAAACTTAACTTGGTGTATTCATTTAAATCTTGTTTTCCACATTATATTTGGTTTATATTTTATAATATATCTTCATTTATTTGGTTCTTTCTGCATTTGACGACACTCGTTAAGATGGCAATGGAAACATGTCAACATGTCTAAACAGTAAATCTTAGCATTTGTTAGAAGTTTAGAATTTAGAAAACCGAGATTTATTAAGGAGGAAAACCTAGTGATGAGTGTATTTCACACGTTTATCTTGACTTATAAATTTGATTATTTTTTGAAATTGAGCCAATTTTTACTTAATTTAGTTGTCATCATAGGTAAAACTTGGACTTAAGGGTAATTGGACCAAAAAGGGAAATTTTGAGCTTAATTGAATTGGTTTGAAAACTAACCGAATTGCACGGAATTGGTAGGAAGCATTAAGAGAGCAATTGGAGGAAAATCACAAGTTTCGAGAGTAAAATTCAACTAATGGAAATCTTGTGGACTGGTTTACACACTTTTAAAACTTGGGGAATATCAATTTTGTATGATTTTGGGAACCAACATGGATGCTTTTGAGAGTTACGAGATCAATATTGAGGATTTAGACCAAAAAGAACCAAAACCATACAAAAAAACTCGAAGCAAGACCAAAATGCCAAAAAAAAAAAAAAAAAAGTTGCTTTTTGAGGGTTTACCAGGTCGACTCGAGGCAAGTACGTACTGATTTTTCAACATTTTATTTTTTAGGGTTCGGAGAATTTGGCTGAAAGAGGCATATTCTAAATGCAATTTTTTTCCCTTTTTTTTTCCCCTTTTTTTTCATTTAAACCTGATGATGTTTTTTCAAAGCGGTTTTTTTTTTCCTTTCGTTATTACGTGTAACTAAATAATTATTTATGATGAATGATGTAATTTAGATTTAAACCATTAATTTCAATTCTCAAGATTTGTGAAGTTAATTATTTTTTGTATTGATTTTACTTCTTTTCTGAATGTTAGAATTACTCGATCAAGAATTCACGATTTATGAATTGTAATAAATCGATAGATAATTTATAAACTTAGACCACGTGGTGAACTTCGTCAATTGGGTAAAAGGTAAAGATATTTTATTTTTTATTATTGTTGTAATCTTTAATTGAATTCCTAGATGACTTATGCATTTAATTGATATTTATTTGGATTCATATAGAGATATAGTGAGTTGACTCTATTAAATAGATTAATTTGAACTCAAAAGAAGTAAATTGATTGTTGAGTACAACTTTAGTGATTGAACTCGAGAGGCGACATTAAATATGATAACTATAGTGAAATTGCGAGTCACAACACTTTAAACATCATATCGAATATTTTATTCTTAATTTAAATAAAACACTTTAATATAATTGTTTTTACTTTTCTTAGTTAATACCAGTTCTAATCAAAATCTTGTCATTAATGTTTACTTTATTCAAAAAATGAGTTTGGAATAGTTAGATCAATTTACTACTTATTTAATTGACATAGTTCACTTGCAATTATCACAAAAAAATAAATAATAATAATAATAATAAAAAAAATCCTTGGTACAAGTTTATAACTTCACCAAATGTGAAAATGCAGTTAAGTTTTACAAGACTTTTCTAGGCTGCTGTTGAATATTATGTTCTCTTGATTTTCATGGTATACAAAATGGAGGAATTTCAAGTTTCATTTATAATAAAAAATTGGGCATGGTCCCAATTCCACAAGTAAGAGACAAGAATTACAAAAGTTTACTTTGAACTTACTTGGACTCAAATTTCCTTACTTAATTCTTTTGAAATTAGAATAAAATATTTTTTGTATTTCTGAATTTGATGTAGTCCACAAATTTATTTCAGTCCAAATTTGCAGCTTGTTAATTTGACTATGCAATGAATGATTTTAAAATAATTATTTCTTGAAAATTGCTTTTCTAAGAAGGTGGGCAACAATGACCTGGATCACGAGTGCTCTATGCATAACATCAAATGTGGATTATAATATATGCATATATACTTTTACCAGTCAGATGCTTATGGATTTTCAATGATAATTTATAGTTTTCTAGAGAGAGAGAGAGAGAGAGAGAGAGACATCCATCTTCCTCTTACATTCTAGGTTTTATTGTCCTTTGGAAGTGTGTAGACTTGTAGATAATCATTCTCAAGCCTAGCTAATGGAATCTTAAAGCTAAGAATGTTATCTCTTTGCCTATCGGAGATTTATCATTTCGGATCGTGGGAAGAATATAGAAATATATGCGCGTAAAGCGTTTTTAGCTGGCTTTCAAGCTCTCAAGCTTCCGTAAGCCCTGGTTCCTAAACTTCTGTATCTTTATTTTGTATAGATCGATCACTCTATATGCTAGTGCATCCCCTAGTTTTCATATTACACTCTAGAAACTCTTAGATAGTACAGTGCAAGGTGGACAATATAAAAGGATCGATGGAGGGAAGTGGAGATAGTATCAAATGTTCTAAGACAAGCCCTTTTGATATAAATGACGATGAAGGTGAAAGTGAGGAGAAAAATGAAGTGTCCAAGCCTAAAGATGGAGGAAGCTCAAGCAACAGTACTGTTGAAGAAAGCGAGAAGAAGCCATCCGTAAGGCCTTATGTCAGATCCAAGATGCCTCGACTACGGTGGACTCCTGATCTTCATCTGCGCTTTATCAATGCTGTTGAAAGACTTGGGGGTCAAGATAGTGAGTTAATTTCTGTAATTTTTGCTCAAGAATTTAGAAACTAAATTTGATGTGAACTTTCGTGATTTGTTAATGGAGGTAAGGGGTTTTTCTTAAAATCTTATTTGTCTTCTTTTTGATGCAGGAGCAACACCAAAATTAGTTCTTCAATTGATGGACATCAAAGGGCTTAATATAGCTCATGTCAAGAGTCATTTGCAGGTACAAAGACTTGTAGAGTTTTCAATAATTAAAAAAGAAAATATAGATGCACAAATTTATGAAAAAATATATATCAAATTTTATATCAATATGTGTAATTCCAACTTAATTAACATCTCTTCTTGATTTTTGTTACCTTTTACAGATGTATAGAAGCAAAAAGATTGATGATCCCAGCCAATTAGGTACCATTTTTTTTTCTTTTTCCTCCTTTCCATTTTTCTTCTTTTCCCTTAATCTCTTTGAGTACCAATTAGGGTTTCAATTTTTGTATCGATCTTAAGCAATTTATCCTTCTGCGTTACAGGGATGACGGATCACAGGGTGTTTATGGAATGCGCAGATCGATATATCTATCATCCAAGGCAGCTTTCTCATCTTCCAAGCTTTAACCAAAGGGATGATTGTACTTTCAGGTATAACAATCTCAAAACAATTTTCTTAGGGTTCATTAGTATATTGGGGTTAATTTCTCACATTCAGAATCCAAATTCTTTCCAAAGATATGGAGATGCTTCTTGGAATGGACATAGGAAATGGATGCATAATTCCACCACAAGGCATAATACTTATCACAAGATCAGTCCACCGGGATTTTACGATAATCTTACAGAGAGGATCTTGAGCAACCAATATTATAGGTCAGTAAGTCATGATCTTCTTAGCACCAGAATCCCCTCTTCCAATGAAGGATCGCCTTGGAAAATGAACGAATCCAAAGATGAACTCGGATCACTTCATGAGCACGAATCTTGGCTAGGTCAATCTAAACGAAACCCTATTGCTGAGCTCAATTCCTTAAAGGTGATGCAACAGAAAGTTCATGAGCACAGTACTACAGATAATGGAATTAGTATCCCTCCTCGAGATATGGATCGAACAAAGAGTTTTCAAAGGCAGTCAACGGTAAAAAGGAAGGCCTCAGACTGTGATCTCGACTTGAATTTATCACTTGGATCAGAATCAATGGATGATGAGAGGCAGAAAGGTTTAAATGACGATGAGAACAACTTGTCGTTATCATTGTACACTCCGTCTTCATCGAAACTTAAGAAGTTAAAAGAAGATGATAGTAATGTAAGAAGGGCGAGTACTCTTGATCTGACTCTGTGAATTAGGTAATTCTAAGTGAGATCTTGAGGTACTTGTTCCAGAATATGCATTTTTCATTGTGTTATAGCTTTAAGATACGAATAATACTCATGTTTATGTTTTTTTTATTGGAAAGATCTAGCTGCTTCATTGATATGAGAGCCTTCACTGCAGGAAAAAAAGTATTTTCCATACTAAATGGTCCTTCTTATGTGAAAATATATATAAAACAAGTAGAAAAAGAGAGAAAACTCCATTTGATGCCATTAGTAGTATTTTAGCAGAGTTTAAAAGTAGCTTAAAAGAGCGCAACAATCTAAGAGGTTCATAGATAATTAATATCACACTGTGCCAAAATACTAGCATTTTATTTTGCACAAGTTTAGGGAAATCGAAAATTGTTTGGAAACTCCAGAAAACATTTCAGAATCTCTAAAAAAACCTTCTTCTCTCTAATAAAATATTGAAACTCCAAGTAATGTTCTATCGAAAATTTGGAAACTATTAGTTAATTGTTGTTAGGTTCCATTGCTTGTGTACTTCATAGTGAGATATTGAAAAGATACAAACATCAGAGTAATGTCATTTGTAGTTAAGACTATCAATAATCGTTCAACGTGGTATACATGTGGCAGTTTGTGATTTGATGCATTAATGTGATAATTATTGATTCGTGCATCAAATCACAAATCGTCAAATGCATGCCATGTAAGACGATTACCGATAGTATTCACTATGAATAGTATTACTCCTTCATATCAAGCATTTATGTTTCACTACTTTATGTATATCTGAATATATATATATATATAGTCTGTGCATCATGCATAGAATATTTTGGTTCATACTAGACTTGTGTATTTAGGGCTCAGGATATATACGAATTTGGCTAAGTTCGTGATTTCACAGGTAGTGATCGAGTTTTATTATTGTTATGAATTTGGATCGCAAGATAATCATGATAACGAATTAAACAAGAAAATAAACACTAAAATTTACGTGAAAACTAAATACGGGAAAAAACCACAGGCAGAGGAGGAGAAATCTACTATAATCAATAGCAATTGTGCTTACAAGATCTTAATGCACTCAAATGAAATCAAAAGCTCTCAAAATGTTGTATGAATTTCTCTATATTATGTTCCGATATGTTATTATATATATATATATCGTAGAGAACAAGTTGTAGAAGAATATGAGTCCAAAATCGTGTCAAAATCAAAAACAGGCTTGGGCCGAACGAGAGGCGGGCGACAGGGCAGCGCCAGGCGAGCGACCAAGTCTCAGGTTGTTTTCTACCGGACTCTCTCGAGCGTCCAGCTAACGCCAAACTAGCGAAAATGTGACGACTTTCTTTTCTGGTCCATAATTTTGATCTCTTCAAGACTACTCCAATTTAGACTCCAATATCCACTAGAATTTGGGTCAAACCACAACAAATCTCCACGTTGAACCAAATTCCAACACTAGGAATTTCAAGTCACAACTCCATTAATAAACACCATTCCTCATCTTCCAAACAAGTCTTAATAGACTAAATCAATGACAAACCCCACTAACTTCGAGCAATGTTCAAACTTAGCAATAGGAAGTGATTTTGTCATAATATCAGCAAGATTATCTTTGGTATCAACCTTGCTTACTACAATATCATAACGAGCAATCACATCACGCACAAA
>CAIGRT010126650.1:0-11518 GCA_903798405.1 Fraxinus platypoda
TCTGTCAAAATTTTTATAAAAGTGTCACAGTTAGATCAGGTCATAGTCGCCTTGGTGGTGGGTCAGGCACTTAGTTGGTATCTACCATCGGCGCACGACACGTGTCAGGTCTATTAGGGTGACTTGGGACGGGTCGTGACATTTTATTCTCACCGTTTGTCAACTGGGCTGTGAAAGGTCCATAGACTTTGTATCATTAACGGCATCCGAACGAACACAAGGAAAAGATTATCTTAGAGTTTGTTTGATTGGTATGAAAAATATATCATAGAAAAGAAAATGGTTTCCGTAAAAATAAGGAAAATTGGGTATATTTTTAAAAGTTGGAAAATATTTTCCATGGAAAAAATAGCAATCAAACACTTCAAAGTAGAAATTTGGGTGGAAAACTGAAATTTTCTATAGAGAATAATTGTATTCAAACACACCCTTATTTTTTATTTAGAGAAAATTATATGTATAATAGTTTATCTCAACATTTTGAAAATTCCTACATGATCTGCAATTTGAAAAAATCAGGATTTTATGGTATACACTGTGTATACCATAATTATGTAAGTCAAAATCAATAATTAATTTTAATTACACATTTTATTAGCTTTTATAAAAAAATTATAAAAAAAATTATTTTATTCTCCCAGGGGCATAAGTGAGAAACTAATTGACATTGATCCCGTTAATCTTATATTCCAAATAAAATCATGATTTATCATTAAATATTAAAAGTGAAAAAAAAAATTCGGTTTCAGGAGCCAAAAAAATATCTTCGAATTAATTTTCCCTTTTGTTTTGGGGGGCTACATTTTTGGGAAATGGTTAGAATTTTAATCAACATAAAATGGCTCATGAGACCACTGTACTCTACAATTTGTTTTGAATCTCAATAAAGTTTTTTGAAATCACTTGGGAAGAGATCAATGGTTACGTGAAATTAAAATGAGTAATGCTTTTTACCAATACTGGCGTTTAAACCAATTTAGGGGACAATTTGTGATATTAAATTGCAGGTTCAGGAAAAAAAAAATAAAAAAATTAGGAGGATTGAATCCTATGAAGTCTCTTGAATTTCTCTTCCAGCTCGAATTTTGATTTTTTAACTAGTATTTTATACATTTATTTTTCTATTAGAATCTTTAAGAGACTCTTTAAATTTAAAAAAATGGAGAGCATCTTTATATTTATTTCTTTATCATTTTTTTCATTTTAATTAATATATATTCTTAGATGTCAATGATCGATAAAATCAAATATGATTTAAATAATTCTAGAAATGGTGCAGTGAAATTTATAACTTATCAAATTCAATAATTATAAATTACAAATAGAAAATAAATTTGATTCTCTAAATTTGAATAATCAAACCCACCATTAGAGTTTTATGTCAAATTTCGACGGATGGACTATCTAAAATCGAGAGCATCTTATAGTAAAGAAGTCTCTTGGAAACAACTTTTTGCATGTTAAAGTGCATGAACCCCGTGGTGTGAACAGAAGCGTGTTTGCCAACGTGCAATGACCAGAATTATTTTATAGTCGTCTTTTGAACCTTTACTATATCGTAAAATCGCTATTTTATCTTAAAAGTTATCAAAATAAAATATGGTATAAATATACTACAAAGCTCGGAAATTAAGAATCGAGGAACAATAGTCTAGGATTCCTAAACTAATTAAATACGATAGGGGTGAATGGTGACCATGAAAATCAGCTTCATTAAATTTTAGTCAGTTCTTTGTACTTGATTTAATAACTATAGTCTATAGATAAGGTTGGGAATGAGGAAAATTTTTGGTCCCCGAAAAATTCTCAAAATTGAACTTTGGAATTCGTAGGTCACGACTCGCACTTCTTTCATTATCATTAACTAATAGAGTTGATGATTATTACTACTAGTTACCGTGGACTATTGGTGCACAAATATAAATTTAAAAAAAATGAGCCAATTGTTAAGAATTACGTATTGTTTCGATACCACTTATTAGGAAAAGATGAGAATTAATAAGACAATATGAAAAATAATGATTACAAGAACACAAAAAATTTACGTGAAATTTCGATGGGAAAAACCACGAACAAAGGCAGAGAATTCGTTATATCAAAGAATAAGGACTACAATATGTTTGATCTTAACTAACTTATTGGATTACCAAAATATGCATTATACACCACATGCATAATACTAAGAATCCCTAAACACACTAGGAGAATATAATATAATGAAGAGTCTAATATATTGTAGAGATCAACTATAATAAGTCTAAACAATAATTGAGTGCTTGGGATAAAATAGAATTCGAAAAATTGCCAAAATCATGAATTGTGTAAAACTTGGATAAGATTACACTCGAATAAGATCAAAGCTTGAACGGCGGCCTCGCGGCAGTCGACCGTCAACAGTAATCGAGCGTTGAAACTCTACTTCCTTTCTCCTTTCACGATTTCTTCCTCTACTACAAATTGGACTCCTTTAAGTATTTTTCAAGTCCAACACAAAATCACCAACTCTCAATTGAATTCCCAAATTAAATTCCAAAGTAGAATTCACAAGTCGACTTCAAATAGAATTCCAGAATAGTTTTTCAAATAGAATTCGAGTCACACTCTAATTCTAACAAACTTCACATTGACAAGAATTCCATTGTAATGCAAAAACTTTAAAAAAAATTCTCCATCTAGAGACAAATTTCACTCTAAAGAATAAAACTTAATTCTTTAATTAAACAAAATTCTCCTAACAAATTACTCTACGTTTTCCACGAAATCCCTAAGGGCTAACTCAACAAATGTGAACTAAATCCAAGCTTTGCTTGCCAGCAGAATTACCTTGGCACCAGACTTGCTCGAATCACCACAAACAAAAAATTCATCTAATTCACAACTAACTCCGAGTAAGAATCTAGCACTGCTCATCCACAGGATTACCTTTGGTACTAAATTTGCTAGAATCACAAGCAACAAAAAATCACAATTGATTTAATAATCACTAAACAGGTCAGAAACAAGCCCTATTAGAGAATCATCACAATTAAATACTTCAATAGAATGATCATGGCTAAAATCAACACCTTCAACCATATTGAAAGTATAAACAACTAAATCAGTATCTCTATACTTATGTGGAGGCCTAACATCACAAATGAGTATGTCTCTAATAATTGAATACAAAGGCATCGTCGATGTTGATGGCAAAGCGAAATTATCCACAACTTCTGAATTTGACCAAAACGTTTTCTTCAATAGGACCATAATCAAACTCCAACGATACTGAACCAAACTCAAAATCCACTCGAGTCGTTAACTTCTACTGATTAATATTCAAAAATTATGTGATGTCCCTTTCGATCCTCATGTTGCTCCTCCTGCAGCGTCCAAACAAAAAATCTACCATGACAAAAATCTTGTTATCAAAAAATGAAATATCAAATTTCATACTTGCCATGCCAAAAATCAAACCTCAATCTGAATTGATCAAACCTTGCTCTAATATGAAACCAATTGGCTCTCCCAGGAACTGTCAAACCCTAGCTTTGATACCAATTTGTTAAAAAATTAAGTCAATTGTTAAGAATTACGTATCGTTCCGATAAAACTTGTTAGGAAAAGACGAGAAATAATAAGGCAATATTGAAAATAATGATCACAAGAACACAAATATTTACGTGGAAACCTAGTTGGAAAAATTACGGACAGAGGTGGAGAATTCACTATATAAAAAAATAAAGATTACAATATGTCTGATCTCAACTAACATGTTGGACAGTTGGATAACCAAAATATGTGTTGTACGCCACATGTATATAATACTAAGAATTCCTAACACACTGGAATAATGTAATACAATGAAGAGTATAATATATCATAGAGATAAACTATAATAAATCTAAACAATAATTGAGTGTTCGGGATAAAATATGATTCAAAATACTGCCCAAATCGCGAACCATGTAAAACTTGGATAAGATCGCTGTTCGAGAGGTGGCCGGCCACTCAAGCGACCACCAATGGTAATCAAGCGCTAAAGCTCTATTTCTTTCCTCCTCGAACGATTTTTTTTTCTTTCTTATTGCAAACTGGACTCCTTTAAGTTTTCTTCAAATCTAACACAAATCATCAACTCCCAATTGAACTCCACAATTGAATTCAAATAGAATTCTTACGTTGACTTCAAATAGAATTCTCAAATAGTCTTTCAAATGGAATTCGGACCACACCCTAATTTTAACAATAAATATCGCCATCATCTTTGTTGCTTCATTTGTGTATATATCGTCAATTATTATTGATCATCGTTACAATTTTGTAGTTATGTGGTATATTTATGTATTATATTTGTATGCAAATATTTATTTGTATCACGAGTTTCTTGACTTAAACTTAATTAATAATTACAACATAATTTACACAAATTTCCTAATACATCTAACAACAAAACACAATAATGCTAATTAGAAAATGAATAATACTACATGTATAAAATGAGTTACATAATTATTTACAAATATATGATGTGTTAAAAACATAGTGTGGACTTTTTTTTTTTTTTTTTTAAAATTCCGATCCAATCGTATCTCATTACATCAAGTGTATGTAAACAATTATGTACTGTAAAACAATCGAAAATGAAATATAGTGTACAATTAGTGGTGGACACAATAGGTAGTATGGGATTACGTAACCCCCAACTTTTGGACAATTTTTTTGGGATTATTACGGGATGTCAAACGAAGTCGAAATATTACATTATTAATACTATTTTGAAGTGCTCACGGCCTAATTATTTGCGTCGTTAACGGCGCGAGAAATAGCCAGTCTAACAAATATTATGGCTCTTCAAAGTCGACCATTCTAAATTAGTATTTATAGAATTTCGAGAACATGCTAACTTTAAAAATTCTTCAACAATAGTGCGTTAGCTGAATCCACAAATCGTCTACGTCGTCTCGAATGCCATTTCGAGAACTATATCATAGACATATCAAATAATTTAAACGGATATCGAAAATAGTTAAAGGTGCTTCAAATATACGTCTTAAAAAGAGGCGTCTAAGTCGTTCTTTAAAAAATTTCAATTATTTCATTAATGTTTATTATTTTGCGTTGAACACCCCATGTAAATTTTTAAAAGTAAAATTTGGATGTATATTTACATAGGGTATGACTTTTTCGAATGTAAATATTTGGTTATAAAATTCCTCATAACTTTTTTGTAAATTTAATTGCGTCCACTTAACTCAAAAATATATGTGTTCATCACTTTGTACAATAAAAAATTAGTTCTATGACCAACATCTTTTGCTTTAGTGACACGTTTCTCTTTCAGGAAAACAATAAACATTATTTTTCATTTGCATATTCTTGATTCTCGGAACGGGTATTTTAATTTTGGATAATGCTGCTTGTACACCAGGTGTACGCACACATCTCTCACGTGAATAGTGTGCGTGAATATTTTATTGTCTGTGGGACCCCCTCCATGTGAGGGGATGTAAAAGATTATGTGAATGATTATGTACATGTAGCATAGTCCTTTAATTTTTAGTTAATCTAAATGAAAATACTACTACATCTAATCACTTTCTCATATAGAAAGTATAATATTTGTTTTGTGTCGTGTATGAAGTAAAGTTTTTCCGTACATTTGTTTGATTCGATCTAATGATTTGAACCCGTTTAGCGAGACATGAAGGAAAATTTATAGACCAATCCCAATTTTTCCACCCCGTAGGAGGGTGTCCGGTCACAAATTGATCATAAAAACTTATTTATCGTTTAAGTTACTCAAAAAAATTATGTTTTAACTAGAATTTTATAGGGATATATTAATTTTAGCCCCCGTTTGGTGCACATTTTGAAGGTAAGAATGCATTTTTACCGTTGATGTGATGAGAAATATGTGGTTGAAAAAGAAGGAGAAGTTATTGATGTGATGAAAAATATTATTTTATTGAATAATGTGTAATTAAAAATGAGTAAAAAAATGTGAATGAAAAAAATAATGTGGACCAAACAGGGTCTCTCTTCGTCTTGTAACATATTTTATTTAATTTTCATCACTCTCGAAACTTAAAAATTTTGGACTAACAATTCCAAAAAGTTGAACAATACAATAAACAAGAAGGGTCTTCTAGGAATTATCATTTTCACCTCCCCTAAAGTCTACTACACACGTAGGTACTAGCTATCTGTTCAACTTTTGCAGTCCAATTTTTTGTCAACCCAATTAATTATTGAAATGTCATTTTAAATTAACGTGTCATTAATTTGTTGTGTTAGTAGTGAAGCTAATGAGAATAAATTTGAAGTAGCTATGTCAACGAGCCGAGTTGAGCCGAGTCCGAGCCAAAAAAAAAAGCTCGGACTCGGCTCGAGCTTTTTTCGGGCTCGAGCCGAGTCCGGCCAAAAAAAATAAGGCTCGGCCCGAACTTTGGCTCAAGCCTTAGCGGGTCGAGCCGGCTCGCTTTTTTATTTATTTATTAATTTGCTCGAGCCGAGTCCGGCAAAAAAAAAATAAGGCTCGGCCCGAACTTTGGCTCAAGCCTTAGCGGGTCGAGCCGAGCCGGCTCGCTTTTTTATTTATTTATTAATTTTTTTTTCTTTCTTAGCTGTCTACATGCAGTTTTTAAATTTTTTTTTTTTATTAATTACGGGCAGGCCCGAGCCCGAGTTGCCCGAGCTTTTTTGTCATCCCTAATTTGAAGTGAGATATTAATTTAAAAATGACATGTCAATAATAAATTATATAGACAGTAGATGTCAGCTCGTACTAGCTAGCCAGCCAACTTGTTCATCTGGGTTTTGATTACAATTTAAAATTAATTATCAATTGAGATAAAGGGAAGACTAGAGGACTAATGACTAAATAATCATAGAAAAACATCTTGGAATTTGGTCTCATTAATTGTGTGTTTGTGTTTTTGTATGCTAATCTACTCTTCTGAACTTGAAATAAGTTATTTTTGGGAATCCGATGAATTTCTTATGTTTTGTTTTATAGTATTGCTAGTCTTCATGGGAGTGTCAATGTCTACAAGAGAACATACATTATTTTGTTTTTGTTTTTGCAACTTGAAATAACCAAACGTGGCTTATAGTTCGTGTTTGGCTCCCATTAAATTTTAATTTATTTTTCTCTCTTCTTTTATCAATTATACATCCTTTCAATAAAATAATATTACACATAAATCCAAAAATACTATTTACTTTTTAATCACACATTTTTCACAAATATAATCTTTATATTGCAATATTTAGGTGACTCTGATATTCATCTTGTCATAATACAAATATTATGGCTATCAATCAACTGTCACTTCCCATTTAAATTGCTATGTGACCATCTATAGTTCTAAGTTCTAACCAATTCCATAAATATTCAACCAAATTCACTGTCATAATAATACGCATATTTTGGCCTCAACCAAACATTGCTTCCCATATTACTACGAAATCTACTTGTCCTTGGCCAAACATTACTTTCCATTAATAACGACATCTACTTGTCCGATATTCACTTTGTCAAAATGCACATATTTTAGTTGTCAACAAAATATCGCTTTTCATTAATACTGTTATCTACGTTACAATGAAACCTAGCTATATTATATTTACCTTATCACAAAACTACACAAGAATTAAATTGAGAAATATATGATTAAATTGATGTTGTAAATTATTTTCTACCACTCTATTTAACTTAGCCCATGTTTGGTATAGATTGAAATTAGATTTTTAGATAAAAGTTACGGGTCTCGTGAAATGTGTAGTTAAAATTAATTAGTGATTTTGATTTGAAATTTTAATTAAATTTTAATCTATATCAAACAGGGGCTTAATCGCGCATCTATTAAAAACTTAATTGAATTAATTCTTTTGCATCTAAAGTGCGTTTGGGATGAGGAAAAAATGATGCATATTAATTATGCGACGAGGAAAAAGTGAATTACAAGGACAGAAATTAAACCAAAATAAAACATTATTATTGGCAACTAATCACTTACTTATTCCATAAATATTTTAATTAATTTTAATCACGTTGAGAAGCCGCATAATTGGTCAGGAGGATTATCACACACCAGACCAACTCATGAGATGACTGTACAGCTTCATGTGCGGTTCGAGCAGTTAAAATTGTTGCTGTAAAATAATCATCTTTTTAACCCCAAAAAAGGAGTCTCCAACTAACTTTTTAACCACGCGCATGTCTGACGAGTGCAAACGAAGAAAAAGAAAATAGTAGAGATTGCATAACACGCGTTAAAATAATCGCTTGAGCAGACACCTTCTTGATAGTAGGAAAAAAACCGTACAAAAGTGACTAATAAATGGCGGCGAATCCTAGGTTGCCCACCCACGATGTTCCTAGCTGTGAAAAGTAATTTTTAAATGAGTGATGCTACAAGAACATAATTGCCTACATAATGATTTACATAATTACAAGTGGACAATTAACAAAAATGTTAAAAACATTTGGCAACAATGTTTAATTCTTTTTAGAGTAATGCTACATGTACATAATGGTCTACATAATGGTCTATACAATTACAAGTGGCATTGATGAAAACCTTTAATTCAAATCTGACACTTTCACATCAACGACAAGATGGTTGCCACACCACATTATGTTATTCATTATGTACATTTATTATGTACACTTAACATTTTCCTTTTTAAATTCTCTATAATTCAAAATGATTAGTTAAAAATAGGTTAAAATTTCTCACCCCACTTGCCACTCTAATTGACCAAAACGCCCCTCAAATCTTGCAAAAGAGGATGACAAAGTTTTTTTTTTATATTGTGCAATTTTACATATTAAATATAACGTTTTTTGTGTATCAGAGTATATAGAGTTGTTGTAAGATAGGACAAGTGTTAATATTGTCGTAATTTTTTCAATTCAGCATCTTGAAAGGTTGGTGAATATTAAATTATCTAATTATGCGTATTAAATAAAGCATTGATTGTGTATTAGAGTACTATAGTTGTTACAATACTCGATAGACTTTAATTTGTCGTGAATTTCCCGTTAAGCATCTTGAATACTTCATTAAATATTGAATTATCCAGTTCTATGTATTAAATACAACGTTGTTGGTGTGTCAAGTAGATATAGTTGTTGTATAACATTAAAAACTTACAACTTGACGTGAATTTTCCAATTCAGCATGTTCAATACGTCATTATTAGTTATGTCGGAGTTGTAGAGCATTGTACATGACAATTGATCACATTCGATGTGTCTTTATTGTTTAGTCACATAGAAGGCTCAATCCAATAATTATAACATAAAAAATACGAGCGTATAATTTTAGTCGAAAGTATAGAATCAAAAAGTCCACGATAGAGGAGTATAATTCTAGTCCAATTACTGAATTTTGATTCAATTAATTTTTTATAATTTCAATGTTAAATTAAAAGTTAAATTAATTTAATATGAGTCACTGTTCACAGGAAATAGTAGCTATTTACAATAATCAACATTTTTACCGATACTATTAACCTAGCCGGGCATCCTGGGCCTTACCGTCACGTGACTGGCCACACGTTCTTCTAGGCAGAAAATCATGCAGTTAGCACCATTTGACATACACTTATTGGACCAAACTCAGAAGTAGGGCCCAAAAAAGCTACGTGTCCCTACCTCACATATGCGGCGAGCAGTTTGTCGGCAGCGGATGCCGGAATCATTTAGTGTCCAACTTTCCGACGCCGGCGAATCGATAACAGAAATATCTTAGAATCTAATTCGAGATTTACTTGAATATTAATAGTAAAACAGAGTTTCTTAAATTTAATTAAATTAATAAATAATAAATTGAGTGCTGGTGTTTTACTAAATTTGGAGATCCTATAAAACAGCAATTTCAGTGTTAGTCGTCAGTCTCCACTGCAAATTGAATACACTGCCAGTGCCATTCTCTCTGGTTGCAAATCCCACTCATTTTCTTTCCTTTTCTTTTTTCTGCTATTGATTCACTTACCTTCTTTAAACCAGCAAATCCCTTTTAAGTATCGCACTTCAAGCATCTTTTGAATCCCATTTTCTCTCACTAGAATCCCATCTTTTAAGTTTGCTATTTTTTATCAGATGCGTAAAAATCTTGACAGCCATTAGTGAAACCTTTAAATCGTTGATTGTAACAATGGATTTATGGCCTGTGAAATACTCCGAGATTCGACATGTCACCGAGAAACTCGTTAAACCCTTACATCAAAAGCCCGAAAACACCCATGAAGAACAGAATTTTAATGGTCCCAGAATCATTCGAATATCGGTGACTGATCCTTATGCAACAGATTCCTCCAGTGATGAAGAGGACGAGCTTTTCCGGCAACGGCGAGTCAAGAAGTACGTCAATGAAATCAAAATAGAAACAGCTATTAAAAGCCAGGCCAACGCCGTAATTAGTAGCAGTACTAATTGGAAGAAGAGTCTTCAACCCAAGCAGAAGCCGATGAAGGTGAAGGTGAAGGCGGCGGCTAGCGGTGGCGTCAGGAAGTTCCGGGGTGTTCGGCAGCGGCCATGGGGCAAATGGGCGGCGGAAATTAGAGATCCGTCCCAAAAAGTTAGGCTTTGGTTGGGCACCTATGATACGGCGGAGGAAGCTGCAATGGTATATGATAACGCCGCCATTAAACTCCGTGGACCGGATGCTTTGACTAATTTCAGCCATCCTCCGGCAAAGGAGAAGCCGGAAATTAATGTAAAGTCAGTTTCCGGTTACGAGTCCGGTTATGAGTCACGCAATCTTTGTTCTCCGACTTCTGTTCTCCAGTCCGGAAGTAGTCAACAGTCAAGTGAAGACCGGTCCGAACCGGTTCAAGACATGTGCATACTGCCTGAACCTTGTTCATCGGTTGATGGACCGGTCTCTGAAACCGGGTCGGGTAATGACCCGGTTCAGGAAGTTGAAGAGTGCAAAGGGGACTCTAATGGGGTGCCAAATTATTCAAATGACTATTTACCAATGGATATTCCATTCTTAGAAGATTTCTTCAATTTCCAATCTCAAGAACAGACATTATTTGATGAATATCCACTGGCATTTGCTGCTGATTCCGGTGAATTTGAGATGTCATTTGATGACTTTCCAGCTTTGGATCAGAGCACGCAAATGGAAAATTTTGGAGAATTTAATGACTCGTTTGAAGATCTTGCCCGTCTAGGACAAGAAGTTGATAACTATTTTCTCGATGAAATGATCTCAATACGATAAAAATCGAGTCCTATATCCAATTTTGTTAGGGTTCAATTTTTAATTTTCTTTAAATAATGTTAACTGTATTAGGGATCTTTATTTATCTGTTCTCCATTAAAGTCAATGGAGACCGAGTGAAATTTTGTTTAGTTTCTATCTCTATATATAAAATTTGGCACTTTCAAGAATGTAGTGTTAGTTGGCTTAAAGTCGGGTTTTCCGATCTGCTAGGTCACATCTGTAACTTCGTTGCGGGCCTCTTCCACATCTTTGGGTGTTCGTTGTTTTGGTGGCGTTGCTTTGGTGGTGTATTTGTTTGT
>CAIGRT010126660.1:0-10123 GCA_903798405.1 Fraxinus platypoda
TATATCTGGAACCGACTGTTCCATTTACTAAATACCCAAAAATTTCTGGAATCGAAAAAAACAGAACCGAACCGAACCGAACCGACCCGACCGCGCCCACCCCTAATCTTTACTATGAGAGGCCATTAGCTCAAGTCTGACAAAGAGGTTAGACACTCGATAACGCAAGATTAGTGGCGAGATGATGTTGGATGCCTATAAATGTCCATGATTATCCCCTACTCCAAAGCGGATAACTCAAAAATAGAAATCATGTCTGCAAGGAAAACAACAAATGTATAAATGTCAACATCAAACAAAATATGACATCTATGACTTCAAAATGAAACTCATTGGCTTCGAAATATTAGGTTCACAAGGATAGAGTAGGGATAACATCTTCTTATACAGTTTGACACATCCCCATGGCCCAGAACCATATCCCCTTCAAACCTTTGATTGAGGAGGGGAGGCTTACTACGAAGAGCGAATGTGAACCCAAGTAGTGAGTCATGTAGTATCACCCCTTAGATCAATGCTCCTTGCCTGAAGCCCTTAGGTGAAAAATAGTTTGGAATAAATAGAAGGACATGTCCTACTTCGATGAGGTCTCATTCCAAAGGAAATAAGATTCCACCCTTCAACATGGCCTCACTCACAGTTACACCCCATTGTCTATAATGGCAAGACTTCTCATTGGGTTGGGCATTAGAAATTCTATCTTTTTGAGAATCTTGTATGCTTCCTGATCTCCTCTAAGTCTTTCTCTTTAATACTTGAAGGTAAATCGACAACTTTCCATTTCACACTATAATCTATTGGGCCCTTCTGCATTGCCCACATGCTCTGCTCTAGCCTAATTATTTCAACAAGATCATTAGTCCTATTAAATTGGGAATGCCATCTTTAGAAGCTATCAAACTAAAATCTACCCCCTACTATAGGATAATTGACTACAACTAGAAGCCATCTTTGGAGGGTTTAAAAGGTGTGGAAGAAGAAAGAAAAAAAGACGAAGAATTGAAGTAAAAATCCAAAAAAATTACCTGAAAGCTTGCTTGGTGATGAACTTCTGAACGGAACCCCGAAACTTGGCCGGAATCTCACTTGGTTGTTGAAATTCTCAAATGGAAATGAGTTTGCTCAAAAGCTTTTCAAATTTTGCAAAGTGAAAAAAGTTGAAAAATGAGCAAAGGCCATTATTTGTAGGCAGAGAGGTAAATCACCTCAGCCGTTGAATCAATTAGAAGGAAGTGGAACATCCACCGGTCTAAGCAATCCAAAATTTTGAAATAAAGAGGCACCATTCACATTTAGATTAAGATCCAGGATGAAGGTGTGCATCTCATGCACACATCGCTTCGGAATACATAAAGATAGTCCATCATTGCACATTAAATACCTCAATAACGCGTGTGCTGAAAACACACGATGCCTCTTCTACGGATTATTGAAAATAGGTGACCTTTCAAATCATCTGCACATATCTTATTAATGTCCTTTCACACCGAGGCATCAACTCGCCTATGCATCAATATTTCATCCATCTTTCAGGGGCCTCATCCTAAAACATGGGACTTCTATTCTGTACCTAATGTTTCTCCTAAGTAAATGACTTCATTTCTGGAATATATGACTCCAACTTTATAACTACAATTTCTCCATGTGTAGGGGCCTTATCCTCAAAATGGAACTTCGCCTATGCATTAACACCTCTGCCATACAAGACCTCATCCTAATACTAGGACTTCATCCCTATGCTTCCCTCCAACTTAAAGATTTCAATCAGATCATTCTTCTTCTATTCTTTTTCCTGGCACACCTAGGCCATCCTGGACTTGAACTAGAGACCTTGCCCGTGAAATAAATTCTCTCACCCTGACTCATTGCCTTGGCACACAAATATCATTAGCAATCCAAGTCCATTCATTATCTAAATATTCATGCGTGAACTTAGGGGACTAACTCATTACTTTGTCACAATAAGGTTACTATTCACTTCGTCCAATACCACCTCGAAATGAGGACCACTAAAACACACCCCACGCCTCGTAAACATAGAAAACTGCATGTCAAAGCATCACCATTTCTCCAGCTGTAATAACTTTATCACCTCAACTAAGTTAAACATCATAGGCATTACATAAACCCTCCCTTATTATCTATTATCTCTCTCACTTTCCTGACAAAGTCCATGAATATTCACGCCTAGACTTGGGGGGACTATTTTTACGCCTCATCCTACGACTCTCCAACAACTGGCTACATGACAGCCAACTAACAAACCACTTAGGCCTGCACTCTAGAAGGCATCTTCCATAGCTTTGCCATATCCATAAGATACTTTATACAATATCTCTCGTACAATTGACCGATGTGACCTTTCTATAGTAGATACCCATCACTTAACTCGTTAATCTACTTTTTCAAATGTCAGGCCTAGACGATAAGATGGCCACTTTATAGAATCATTAAATGCCCTCTAAACCTAGGAAGCAAAACTGACACCTAAGGGGATGACACATCAATCAATAAGATGAGGCAATGTGTCTTTCATCCAAAGGTAACTACTTCACTTCTTCCTCTATAAATGCTCACACTTAGTACCATTTATAGGTAATGCTATTTTACACTCTTAACCTGTAACTTAGCTCATTGTTTCCTCTCGACAAGTCAGTGTCCTTACACACTCTTGTCACTCGTCTTCTATATATTACACATCCATGTTTACCTCTATAGTTGACTGACTTGATCGTCAACGTCTTTGTGACCGCCTCTCCCATCTATGGAGAAATTCACGTGGTTCTAACTATTTGTTCAAGTTGTTGAAAGACTTGATCCTAACAAGGGAATGGAGAAAAGAAACCAAAGAAAAAGACAGACATCGAAAATGGCTTGAACGCATTATAGCTGTTCTCAAACTAAATTTTCACCCTCAAGGATTGTTTTTGATGGTTAAAAGGACTCACAATAAATTGTTTATAGGATTTAACAAGCATTAGAAGAAGAAAGACAGTAAGCACTTGTGTTTTTTTTCCTTAGAACTTGAAGAACACTCAAAAGGATGAATATGTAAAGAGATTTTGGTAAAACTCTTTCAATATGGAATGATTTCAATTATTGATGGTTTGATTGTTTTTAAAATGAAATATATCTTCTATTTTTAGATTATCATTAATACACCATGAAAATTTCTCAATATTTAATGAAAAAAAGAGTTTTTTCATGAAAAAGACTAAAAAAAGATTAGAATTTTAAACCCAATGGTCAAATTTGGCAAGAGCGATCACCCGATACAAAAAGGCTCTCGCCCAGGCCAAAGTTTTGGCCTTGAGTAAACCAAATCAAGGCCAGACTAGTGCCCTACCTCAAGCCTAGGCACTCACACGGGGCTAAAATTTTGGCCCATCCATTTTTTCTTCTTGTTTTTCTTTTGGTGTTTTTGTACTTGCTCGACACACCCATATGGATGTATTATCATTCCAATACACTTGTCATTATAAGTTGAACAATAAATTATAAAAATACCCACTTGTTCAACTGTATAATGATACACAAATTCAAAGTAGCAACACATATGCATATGAATTAGATATCTTTCAATTTGAATCTAAACGTTGTGTAATTCTCACAAAGTATCATTGAAATTAAAGGTCACGTGATGGCTTTGAACCAATTATTTCTTGTGATAATAACAGTGAAAACACACAAATGTCATGTGTTCACAAGTTCCTTAAACTCGCTTAACACCAATATGACCTTGCGCTCATCCTACTCGTCGAACTTTTAAGAGAGAAACTCCAACTCCCTATTGAGGTGGCACCACCTCGGAGTTCATCAAGGTAAAGTTCTTACAATATCTTTGTAACTTTTAATGATACTTTTAATTAGTACTGAACTTCATTAAGAGCTATAAAGCTCAACCTTCCTTTAAGTAACAATCGACATTAAATAATTAGGATAGGGTTCTTGCAAATATTATATTGCTAAAACTATCCACTTATCTAATAACTTGTTATTACCATTTGAACTCATGGATTACTATCTTAGTAGTAACAGGTAGGGTTGCCATCATTAGTGGATCTTTTAATTTAAGAGTTTTAACCACGTCATACTCTAAGTAGATGCAACTAAATCTCTATTAAGAAGTTTATTAAAGGATCCGCTAGATTCTCAATTGACTTAATGTAATTTAGAGAAATTATTCTACTTTTGATTAATTCCCTTACGTAGTCATGTTTTAGACACATATATCTAGACTTTTCGTTATATACCTCATTGTATGCTTTTGCTAATGTGGCTTGACTATCATACATGATAGATATTGAAGATGTATTCTTTGATCCCAAAGTTATCTCATATAGTAGATCCTTAAGCCACTCAGCTTCTTTCCTGACATCTGATAATGTTCAGATTCCATGGTTAAATGTGTTGTGTATGTTTGTTTTTTAGATTTCCAAGAAACTGCACCTCCTCCAAGAATAAACACCCAACTCGAAGTAGATTTACTCTTATTAGTACTAGATATCTAACTAGTATTAGCTAATCCTTCTAATATAATCGGGAACTTGGAATATTGAAGACCGGAGTTTTTGGTTTTCTTTGAATAACCAAGAACTCTCCCAATGGCCTTCCAATGTTTTTTGCTCGAGTTACTAGTAAATCTACTAAATTTACTAATCGCAAATGCTATATCCAGTCTTGTGCATTCATGTGCATACATAAGACTCCCTGTAGAACTTGCATACTTTAATTGAGCGATTGCTCTTCCATCATTCTTTATAAGTTTAGAACTTGGATTAAGAGGGGTGCTATACTATTTTACGTTCAAATTTTTGAACTTCTTTGTCACTTTCATGATATACTGTGATTGACTCAAATATTAACCATACTATTCGTAGTAAATTTGATGCCCAATATGGTATTCACTTATCCAAAATCCTTCATCTTGAATGTGAAGGATAAAAACCTCTTCGTTTCTTTTATTTCATCCATGTGATTTCTTAAAATCAACATGTCATCAACATACAAAGAAATAAATATAATATATTTATCACATACTTTCGAATATAAACACTTATCTACATTATTATATATAAACCCAAATGAAATAGTTGTTAAATCAAATTTTTCATGCCATTTCTTATGTACTTATTTTAAACTATATAGTAATTTTACTAGCTTACATACCTTGTGTTCATTTTCAGATAGAATAAACCCTTCAGATTGTTCTAAATAAACCTCCTCATCGAGATCCTCATTTAAGAATATCGTCTTGACATCCATTTGATGAACATACAAGTCATGTATGGATACTAATGTGAATAATATCATAATTAATGTTATTCTAGCTACCGCTACATATGTATCAAAATAGTCAATTCCTTTCCTTTGTTGATAACTTTTAGCTACTAATTTAGTTTTAAAAGTATTAAGAGAACTATCTACATTATATTTTCTCTTAAACACCCATTTACAACCAAGATTTAGAACCAGGTGATAAATCGACAAGTTCCCACGTATTATTTGACATAATTGAATTCATTTCATCAATAATTGCATCTTTCCAAAATAGAGTATCATGACAAAAGATAGTATCACAAGAAGTGGTAGCTTCTCTATAGGTTTTAGGATCGATTTTCTCTTGTAGAACAAAAGGTATTGTCCTTATAACATTCTTCTCATTTCCCTCTACTAAGTAAAGTAAAATAAGTTGAGAATCAATTTCATCCGATCCTAAAGTCTTTTCTATCCAAGTTCTTTTGCTTCTTCAATGCTCACTAGATTCATTAATATCTTTAGAAGATGTTTCATCTTATGTTCCACTAGAGCTAGGAATCTCTTTGTGAGTTTCACTTAATTCATTTTCTGAAGATAATGAATTTTTAAAGAACTCCACGGTATTTGATTCAATTATCACATTGGTCTCCAAATTCAATAATCTATATGATTTGCTATTACTAGCATACCCAACAAAAGCACATTTTATGTCTCTTGGACCCAACATAGTCCTTTTAGGGTCCATCCATTTTCAATATACAAGACACTCCCACACTTTAAAGTATCATATATTTGGCTTTCGTCCTTCTCACAATTCATAAGGAGAAACCTTTGTAAATTTTGAAGGAATCCTATTTAATATTCTACATGCACTCAACAAGTATCATATATTTGTCTTTATTTTCTTATTTAAGTGATTTTCAACTTCATTTTTATATGTCTTAAACATATAAAATGCTTCATGTTTTTGTTTCATTTAGTAAATATAAGTATATCTAGAGTGATCATCTGTAAAGGTAATGAAATATCTAGTTCCACCTGTAGTTAATGTAACGCCCCGAAAACTTTAAAAAATAAAATTTATTTGTTCTGTGTGCTATATATTAATATATTGAAAAGTTGAAGGACTAAAGTAAATTATGTTTTAAATTCTTTTTATTTTGACCAAATAATTAGATTTTGATGGAGGAAAAATAAGTGTATCGATATTAGACTCTTTTTGTAACTCGTAATTAATTAAAAGTTTTCAACACGAGAAAAAGTTATTTTGGATTAGACTACATCAAGTTAAGTCCGATTAAAGGAATAACAGGTTAATAGAGTTGGTGGAGGCTTGCAATATTAATTGAGTAAAATTCTTTTCCTCTTTTAATTCATACCACACGTGATTTTTATTTTATATGAAAACAATGGTGTAGTACAATTCAAATGTCAGTTTTGAAACCAAGTCTATGTTGGTCACGTGTCCTATTTTGAAATGAAATTTTTTATTATATGATTAGTAATTAATTGAACTTGGTTTATGATTTGAGTTTTTGTGGTAGCCACACGGGTAAGATGATAAATGTTGATTTTGATAATGATAATCATTTTGTGATTTGGATAGAGTTTAATTGTAATCTTAATTTGATAAAGTTTAATAGTAATCATAATTCTATTATTTGAAATCAATTCTTATCTAAATTCCTTATATTACACCATTTTTCAATTCTAGTCGCATACAAATTGAACTTAATGGCAAGTTAACAGTGACACCCCAAAATTATTACCCATTTGTATCTCTTGCTCTCCATTTGGTTCATAATAAGTCTTAAAGAGTGACTTATCATATAATACATCAATAGTTGCACATGTACCATACAACCAACTGGGGACTTTGCCCTTGATAGCATTGATCTTGCTTACTGTAGCCACAATGCTATCTTCACCAATGGAGTTAACTCTTCCCTCTTTCTTGTTTTGTTTTTAATGTTGACATTCCTTTGCAAAATGTCCGAATTTTCCATATACAAAGTAATCTCCCTTAGGCTTTTTCTTAAACTTGTTGAAGTTTTCAGAAAGTTTCCTCTTGTATGATTTCTTGGACCGCTCGATCTTTCAATGGTATTAGCTTTTGATGTGTCTTCGTAAGAGTTTTCACTCTTATCTCTTACCCGCAATTCTTCCTTAATTTGGAGATGTTTCTGAACTTGTTCCAAAGAGTAATCTTCGGAACTATGAAGAATCTTCTTTCGGTATCCTTTCCAAATCACCGGGTGTTTAACAATAATTGCTCTCACATGAAAAGATTTAAGTTCAATCTCGATCGCCA
Organism: Fraxinus platypoda; assembly: GCA_903798405.1. Lineage (NCBI taxonomy): Eukaryota > Viridiplantae > Streptophyta > Magnoliopsida > Lamiales > Oleaceae > Fraxinus > Fraxinus platypoda. The sequence continues at coordinate 7,571 of CAIGRT010126660.1, forward strand.
TTAGTTTGTTGACGAGTACTTGTAATTCATGCACTTGAGAGAAAAGAGGAATGTTTTCAAGAAACTTAAATTCGAAATACCTCGATATCAAGAATTTTTTGGTACATTATTCTTCGGCTTTGTACTTGTTCTCTAACGCATCCCAAATTTCTTGTGTCGAGGATGTGTTGGTGTATAGGCAATACAACCGGTCGGATAGTGCGTTGACTATATGATCACGGCAAATCAATTCATCTTCTTGACAATTTTGCCTTTCCGCTCTTACGACATAGTATCTCCATTTGTTGGTTCTAGTAGTTGTTCCAATTCTGGATCAAGGATGTAAAAAATCTTCAATGCCATGAGAAAGAACTTTAACTTGTCTTTTCATCGAGTGAAGTTTGCTATATCAATTAATTTCTAATTGAGAGACTCATATAAATGAATCATGTGCTAGGAACCAGATTTGAACTGGTGACACGAGGATTTTCAGTCCTCTGCCTGTCAAATCGATCCAAATGAACAAGGTATTGATTCATAGGTTTGATGGTAGCCATGGAAGTCTCATTTTCCATAACGAAAATTTGTTTAGAATGTTGGAAAAACTTGATCCTAACAAGAGAATGGAGAAGAGAAACCAAAGAAAACGACCAACACGAAAAATGGCTTGAACGTGTAATCCCTATCCTCAAACTAAATTTGCCCTCTCTAAGATTGATTTTGATACTTAAAAGGACTTACGACAAATGGATTGTAGGATTTAACAAGTTTTGGAAAAAAAAAAAGAAAGAAAGAAAGACACTAAGTACTTGTGCTTTCTCCTTAAAACTTGAAGAACACTCAAAAAGATGAATATGTAAAGAGACTTTGATAAAACTTTTTCAATATGGAATGATTTCAATTGTTGGTGATTATTTTTTAGAATAAAATTTATCTCCTATTTATAGATTATCATTCATACACCACGAAAATGTCTCAAAAGTTCATGAAAATATGAGTTTTTTCATGAAAATCGCCAAAAAGGACTAGAATTTCAAACCCAATGGTCAAAAATTGGCCTCGGCAATCAGTACAAAATCAGGCTCTCGCCTAGGCCAAAGTTTTGGCCTTGGGTAAACCAAACCAAGGCCAAGGCCAAAATTTCAGTCCCTCCATTTTTTTCTTATTTTGCTTTCGGTGTTTCTGTACTTGCTCAACTCAACCATATAGATGTATTATCATTCCAATACACTTATCATTATAACTTGAACAATAAATTACAACACAAGTGTGGAAGAGCCTTAAAAGTGGATGTTAATGGAGCCGAATCTCTTGGCTACTTTGTCCAACCGAAAATCGAGGTGAACAAAAACTATACAATTTAATTTTTTTTCTTAAATTATATAGTTTTCTTTAATAAAGGCTCGTGTGGGCGCTCACTGCATGCCATGGCTCCCTACGACCTAACATCAAACAACTTTAGGGTTAAGCTAGGCATACACTCTTTCTTGTATCTAGTTCCTTCCCATTTTATATGCATCTCCTCTCGATCGTTTTCTTTTATTATTTTTTACCTCTCCCTTTCTATTTTATGATTTCCTCCAATGGGTTGCGGCATTTCCGGGTTCCACCTGCATGATGAAGATGATGGCCCCCTCAACTGCAAATCCAATGAATTACCAGAGACATATCCCGGTTCCATCCATTCCCTTGTAAAAAATGGAGATAAAATGGAAAATCAGAATCGTGCAAAAGAAGAGGAGGTTATTAATGGAAATGTGGGGAACAAGAAATTAGTTGGAGAGGATAAAGACAGGGAGATTAATTATAAGGGCAATATAGAAAATAAGTTGAGAATACATAATGATGAGGAAGAGGAAGATCGTGGCGATGATGAACGAGAGGGTGAAAGAATTTCAGATGTCAATGGTTGGATTGGATCACCAAGTTTTCGGGAGTATTGCGTGGATTGCAAGTCAGAAGATGGTTTCAAGGGTAGTTTCCAATTTCAATTCACGTTATCGTACTCGATTGTTGTTTGATATTTTTGTTTAACATGTCTAATAAGATGATTACTTGATCAAGAATATCAATCTAGAAACCTAAACTACAACTCATTTAAATTTTAAGATGGGTTGAATTGCTCATTTGATTTTTTTTTATGGTCATGATATAAGAATATTGAGATTCCATTTTNCAATTCACGTTATCGTACTCGATTGTTGTTTGATATTTTTGTTTAACATGTCTAATAAGATGATTACTTGATCAAGAATATCAATCTAGAAACCTAAACTACAACTCATTTAAATTTTAAGATGGGTTGAATTGCTCATTTGATTTTTTTTTATGGTCATGATATAAGAATATTGAGATTCCATTTTAGCCCCTATTTGGTGCACATTTTTTCCCCAAGAATGAATTTTTTTTATATATATATGATGGGGAATATGTGGTTGAAAAAAAAAAGGAAAAGTTATTGATGTGATGAAAAATATTATTTTATTGAAGAATGTGTGGTTAAAAATGAGTAGAATAATGAAAATGAAAATTTTAATGTGACTCAAATGGGGGCTAAAAAGTATTTTGAAAATA
>CAIGRT010126692.1:0-11846 GCA_903798405.1 Fraxinus platypoda
CTTAAGAATAATATCATCTTTCCTATAATAGATACGTTTTCCCAGAAGTACACACTTGAAGACTTATCAGCTAAAGGTAAAATCCAAAACCATGTAACCTCTTACTCTCCTATAAAACTTCATGCCAGCTTTAATTGGGATGTTCAATCTAAACAGATCAAACAAGAAATACTTAGTTATTATGATTCTTTTGGCATCTCTTCAAAGAGAATTTCAAGGTTAGCAAAAATGCAAATACGCCAACTGTGAACATTCATCTTCTTTTGTGTTTTTGTCTGTACTGTTTATTTTTTCCTCTCTATTGAACAGAGAGACAGTTTTTAATGTGTTTTATTCTCATCATATAATATGATTATAATCTACGTACCTCTACTACATCTACCTCTACTACAAAAGAGAGGATGAGCCATATACTGTTCATTTTTGGTTCCTCCATTTCACACTTAAACTGATTTGTTTCTGTTCATTAACTGGATGTGCATTGTTCATCCATAAATTATTGACATTACATCAGATGAGGGTGGTGATGATGTGGAAATAATAGCTTATAAAAAAGAAGATATCGAAAAGGGTAAGCAAATTGAGGCTGGATGTTACATGATAGTGTAGAAAATATGAACCTTGGATTAGCAATGATTGGGATGGAGACTATTGTTGGTAAAAGTAGTTTAGTGAGTGGTGGTGAGAATAGATATCCCGGGAAGAGAAGGCTAAGGCTTCAGTTGTGGATCCTTGGTGATGATTGGTGATTGTAAATGATGTGTTCTTTGTACATTTATTTATCTCCATGTATTTAAGTGTGCCTACTATATCATGAGCCGATTATCCATGATCGTTATTTACTATTTAGAGATTAAAGATATCTCTTTGTATCCGAATGGAGTACTGGATTGGTTTTATTACAATCATCATCCTGCATTTTTGTCTTTGATATAAACTTTTGCTATAAAATTACTTTATTATAAGTTGGTCTTATTTGCTTGATTAGCAATGTGTCTGAAAGTTCTCTTTCAAGTTTTGTTTTAAGTCTTTTCTGCAGTTTTGATCTCCAATGAATAAATTTCACCTAATATATTTTTGTTGTTCAAAGGTTGCAGCCATGTTATACTTTGATGCACTTTTTAACACATTTTCATGCATGTTGATTACATGCTCATTTTGCCAAGAGTTCTCTACAGTTTATCATTTTGAGCTAATAAATTCGATCTGAAGAATGTTAAAAACTGGAACATTAATACAACTTCATCTACTGTGTAACTCAATAAGAATTTGGTTATTTGGTACCAATTGCTCTGGGCATTGTCATTCATTGATCAATTTTTTATTACCCAAGTATTTTGGAGTCTGGAAAAAGTCTAATGATTTTATGTATCAAGAAGGTAGCAGTTTACATGTTTTTTTGTTTGCTTTTTTTTTTTCCTAGCAATCTGGTTTGCCTGTTGGAATATATTTCAACAAAGATATATTAATCATATACTAGCAATAAGGATGAAGATGGTGACTATACTGAACATATTCCAAAATTCATACGCCCTCTTTAAACATCATCCTTATGAAATATGGTATATTTTAATTGATCGAATGAATTCACAGTTGTTCTTCCTTATAAAAATTGCTCTCTTTTCTTTTTTCCTTTTTGACAATTTCAATAGACACATAATTTATTTATATATTTTTTTGCTCATTTTGCAGATCCATTTTCGATGGCACCTCAAAAGGCAATTGAAACAATTGGAAAAACCTTGAATCAACAGTACGAGATATGGCAGCCTAAGGTAAGGAAAATATTGTCTTAAACCACTTCATCTCTTGATTCTTTAAAAATCACTCATGTTTTGTACTTGGTAAAAAGAAATAGACCGGAAAGAGAGGATTTGAACTTCGCGATGTACAATTGAGAGTCAAATATTCATCAAACAATGGTTGATATATGGCAGGCTCGTTATAAGATTTCATTAGATCCTACCATTGATGAAGTCGAGGAACTTTGTACCACGTTGCAATATGCAATCTGAGAAAGTTCTGTTTCACTATAATGGACTTGGTGTGCTAAAACCAACTGCTAATGGTAAAATTTGGCTATTTAATAAGGTTTCTTTCCTTAATTCTCTCAATTTTTCTTGTAGCGTTTTGTTTCAGTACATTTCCTCTTGTTCTCATTGAGCTCTTTGATGTAGATTTATACTCAGTACATTCCTTTTCCAATGAGGGATTGTATTTTGTTGGCAGCCTGTGAGGCTCATGAGATACTCTCTCAAGAGTGCTGAATTTCCACCTGATGTATTTACTTCCTGCCTGATAACACCCATAAAAATGGCATTCAGATGGTGACATATTTCTCCTAACCATTCATCTTTGGAACTACCATAGATGTTTTTAACTGCACCCCGAGTCTATATTTAATTTCTCTGTCTGTAAAGTCTACAGATGTTTGTGGCTAATATGCTTGTAGTTGGTCAAAAGTAGAATAAACTTTTACTTCTCTTGAGATCCTTTTCCTATTAATATGCTCCCATATTTGCGTAATCATTATGCCCCTTTCATGTGACAACAAAACTGGTATTGAATAATCTTCCCATATGAGTGTTAAAGTAGGAATCATATAGTACCAAAAAAAAAAAAAAAATTAGAAATGAAGAAATTTTCAATTACCATCCGGTGTCAATACGCTATTGTTGACAGCTCGCAACTGATAATATGTAATTTTTCATGAGCTCTGATTTACTTGATGAACATTGTAGTTCCTGAATAACTAATTCCCATAAACTCGCTTTATCTTCTCATCTTTAGCATCTCCAATGTACTTCACCTATTCAGCTTGTTGCTGAGTGTTCTCATTTCATATAATTATGTTATCGGTTGCTCTGTACCAAAGCTGTTTTTGAGCATATTGGTGATTTTTCAATGTCGTATAAGCTTCCACTAGTGCAAATATCACATGACAATTTGGTCTCCCTATCATATGGTTCAGTAGCTTGGGATGCTTAACATGGATTTTTACGATCTGACCTAATTACCCCATTCATTTAGATTTATGACCCAACATTTCTGGCTTGCTTCAATTTAGTGAGCTTTGGGAGGACTGCTCTAGAATTTGCAGACGAGCAATTATTCCAAGTATTTCAGCTTGAACAAGTTCTTCCAGTTCATTCTTGATGCATTTGTGTAAATTTTCCCTCTCTTCATTGAATCTTCTGTTTCTTGTTCAAATGTATTTTTCCTGAAGTGTTTAGCCAAACAAACCCTTAGAATAGGACACATTTTTACATGATATTAGCACAATTATCATTCGCTTAGTATGTTAATTCTAAATGTTACGTAATTTAGTCAGCCATTAGCATATTGTGCTAAAAAGAATCAAGAGTCGTTGATTTTGTAGATGTTGTAAATCTACCTTCTCCTATCATGTGTTTCTTGTTAATTTCATATGCTTTTGTGAACATAACAGGACTTTCTACCATGACCAACACCGAGACATAGGAACTGCATAATGACAAGGAGCTCATACTCGGAATCAAAATTGTTCCTCATCATCGCAGACTAAAGGTACGGACTCTTTAATCATTCACGTATGGTACATTTTGTTTCTTAAAAGTATAAAACAATAATGCCTTAGTCGATTACTTTTGGGAACACAAAATAATTAACACAATAAGTCGAAAGAATAACTATGTTTTTTACCTCTTTTATTTCTCCATATATACTTACAATGACTAATAAACAAAAAAGTATTCCAGTAAGTTTTTTTCCCCCTTTATACTTTTCATCTATTCTTCTCATCAAGTAATTAATCACTTAATATATCACTAATTTCTATAAAGATAATAGAAACTCTTTTTCATTTATGTAGGGACCAACTGAAGCTCAGAACTTAGAGGATTCTCTTGTCTGCACAGAAGTCAAGCATACATTTGCATTTCCTTGACATTATGATTATCAGATATTATTTTCACTCCTTTATTTTTCGATAAACTTTCTTCCTTATTGATTAGTGGGTACTATAAATATTTTGGTACAGAGCATAGATATGAATTGTCAAACGTTTGCAAGCTTAGATAGATTAATATTGTCCCCATTAATTTGTTCCTTAGAAAAAAATTTGGCTACCAAAAATTTTTCATTTGAATCTTACTAGAATATTATCATTATGAAATTTAACTAATTATTATGTTAGATATAAATTTACTGAACTTTCAAAATAATTTAGCTTTCTATTAGCATTTGATACACTGACATTACCATAAAAATACCACTGCCCGTGCATTGCACGGGCATACGACTAGTTATGATTAAAAGAGAAAACAAAACGTGTTTTACTTGAAATAAATATTTTGGGTATCTTTGAAAAATATTGACTTAACAAAATCAGAGATGATATTTGTGGTAAGTTATTTATTTGATTAATGATTCTTGATCTTTAATTAGTGTAGGAAATTATACATCATCCATCACACCTTGAAAAAAAGAGGTCTGTCACGTTTCTAAGGGGTAGAGACGTTTTCTCGTGCTTGATGGAAGAAAAAGTACTTGGTGTCTAGTTTCTTCAATTTTATATTGAAGATCATCATTCATGAAGAGTAAAAGATGGTATTTCAACGTGAAAAGAAGGATGTGGTTCTTATTCCGATTTGTGGAAGAGTCCGATTACATTCTTGGAATGACATAAGATTAAGACCCGTGAGTTTGGTTTCACTCATTTGGTGATCGAGAAAGTAAAATATGGAAGTTGATAGCTGTCGTTTAATTCTGCTAGTTATTTTGGTATTGTATTTTATGTATCAATATGATCGATGATATTTGTAATTCCAAAACACGTGCCTTAATATTGATGGAATGAATTCGTAGATGCAATAAAATCCAGCCCTTTCATATAAATAAGTTGTAAAACGTTATGACTCAAATCCATTAAAATCATTTGAAAATGAATTTATAAATCATCTTTAACTTAACTTGATTTTACAGATAAAATTAGAACTCAACACAATTCGAATTTTGCCTGGCTGTAATGTTTTACACATACCATATATAAAATTCGTATATTTTACAAATTCAATTCTTGCCTGATTGGATGAACTATAAGTCTATAATCAACATGCATTTGTTCAATATATAAGTAGATTTTAAGGCCACATGACAGTGAATTTATTCTACTTGCTAAGTTCTTACTACATGTTTCAAAATAATCAAAAACTATGAAAAAGTCGAATAAAAGAGAATTAATGTCCAAAAGAAACACCTCGTGGGATGATAATGTAAGATAGCAACAACTTCCAATAACGTTATAAGGCAAAAATACAAAAGAAGTTATTTAATGTTTGCGTTAGTACTACACACAATAACAAGGACCAAGATGAAAACGTGAAAGATATTAGAAGTGATTCTCTCTTATTTCCATCTGAAGGTATGTTCTTCTGCAAGAAAAAGGAAATTGTTCAAAATCCAATTAAAAGACCAAAAAGGGAATTCGTAGAGAATTATAGTATATACCCTCAAGAGCTAAATTCTCTGTGTACCCCTGAGATATTATGACTTTAAGCATTTCATTTCCCATGTCTCGTTGTTCTTCCTCAATTTGCTTAGCAGAGTCATTGACAGATTTCGCACACCCGCATACCTCAATCTTCTGTAACGTTGGAATATCACCAAAACTGGAAGGGATCATTTCCAAATTCTCGCAATATTGCAATTTTAGTCCTTCAAGACTTGGGAAATTATCACTTGAGGCATTCCATTCTCTAAGGTATACTTCACTGAGTTTCAAGAATTTAAGTTGGGGGAATTCACTCGAGGCATTCCATTCAAGTAAATAAAAAGAAACTATTTCTAATTTGAGAACCTCAAGGTTCAGCAATCTCCCAATTATCTCCATTTGTTCCGAATATATTTTTACACGAACTAGTGACAATTTTTTGAGATTTAAGGGAAATGATTTGATCAATCTGGAAGAATCATATCCCATATCAAGCTTCAGGGAAATGAGTTGATTAAGAGAGTCCAAAGAATAATCGAGTGAAGATGTAAGGCTGCATTTCACTCTACGAAGATTTGGACAGCATCTTAAAATTTTCACATCTGTTGCATCGGAAATTTCAAGCACAGAAATACTTTGTATATTATTACTTACAATTGGGACAGCTTGCCGATAACAAGATGCACTGAAGTACGCATTGCCGCTGAAGTCCATGAGTCTCAAACTCATCATAGTAAGAAGGACATCCGGGATTTCAACTGGATCTGAATTTTTCACATAAAGAAATTCTAGTTTGTGGAAGCTTTTCATTGGTGGCAGTTCAAATGGAATTGTCAATAACCTCAAGTTAACCATATGTTCAATTCCTATTAAAACATCACAGTCTGAGTAGTATGATCCGTATAAAATGAAGACCCTAAGAACTTTGAAGCTGGATGTGATTATTGTGGACATCTCAGAATCAGCACAGTCACATAGAAGAGAACGCACGTGTCGGCAAGAAGGTAGAGTGTAAATTGGAGATTTCCCAAAGTCAATCCTCACTAAATGGTGTTGCCAATACATCGATACTTGACTGAAGAGCGTTGCAAGATCATCATCATTACTTGCAGCATCACTGATGCGATCATCAAATATTGTAATCATTTAATCAAAAATTGACAAAAAGAAAAGAAAAGAAGAAGAGAAACAGTAAACTTACTATTTGACTTTCTTCAAAAAATTCGTTTGTTCACCCATTCTCGAGCACATTTCACGCAATAGATCATGAACCTTGCACGTTTTGACTTGTCCATCAAATCTTTGTTTACAAACAAGTACCAAACTCCTATCAATTAGTTGCATCAGATATTCTAGGGCCACATCTTCTAAACATTTCTGCTCTTCCTTCTTTATAAATCCTTCAGCCACCCAAAGAGGCATCAAACGTGGTATTGCGATTTCCGCATCTTCGCCAAATACTCCAAAGTAAAGAAAACACGGTTTCAAATGGTTTGGTAAATGCTCGTAGCTAAGTTCCAATATCTTCATGAATTTGTTTTGGTTGTCCAATATATATAAACTTAAATTTCTAGCAACTTCTTGCCACACGTGTACTTTCTTCTCCATGTTTGCAAGAACTGCAGCTATTACGACCACTGCAAGTGGCAGGCCATGGCAATTTGTTGCGATTTGCTTCCCAATGTCTAGCAATTCTTGAGGACATTTTTCATCTTTGAACACCTTCCCTTTTAATAATTCCCAACTTACAGCATCAGACAATAAAGGAAGTTCATTTATAACACTATGAGGTGAAGCTTTCGAACCAACTTCTTTGTTCCGAGTAGTGAATAAGATTCTGCTTCCATCTCCATCCTTTGGAAAATATCTTTCCAAATCATTCCACACATTGATATCCCATATATCGTCTATCACAATGAGGTACCGCAATCTTTTTAAACTTTTGTAAAGTTTTTTCTGCCAAACTTTCTTCCTCCATGTTCTGAAGTGTTTCTCTCTTACCGTGGCTCATCGAGCTCAAAATTTCAATCAACAATTTTTTCTTTTTATATGTTTGAGAAACAACACACCAGCAACGCTTGTCAAAATGATGGACAACAGAGGGATGATTATACAGTTTATTTGCTAAAGTGGTCTTACCAAGTCCAGGCATACCAAAGATGGAAATAATTTGCAGGTGGTCTGGTCCTCTAACAAGTTGTTCTACAATTTCAGCTGTCACTTTCTTAAACCCCACAATATTGTCTTCCAAAGCAGGAAATTTTTTCGACTGCCACGATACTTGTTCATCTGGATATTTTGCAATCTCTAGCATCCCAGCTGCATCAACATTATTCTTTATTTCTTTGATAGCCATTGCAATAAGCTGAATCTTCTCAATGAGTTGAGGAAGCCTGAGAGTGAGATACCAAACATGAGGAAATGAGTTGATAACATATTCAACTTCATATGCTACGTCTCTCGTTCGTAATATGAGTTCTTCATTTTCTGCTTCCTGCTGCACAGCTATATCAGTGACAGAAGATCCCAATGACATTAACTCCTTATGGAGAGTTACAATTTGATCTTCTACACCAATTATCGTGTCAGACTTGTTATTTAATAGGTCCATGAGATCATCAAGAACAGAGTCAACAATGAAGAGTGAAACCACAGCAGTCTTTGGAGCCATATCACTTGGCATCTTTGAGACTGCAATGCAGTGCTCCTTCATCTTTGTTTTTAAGAGCTCAAACTTTGTTAACAAATTGGTAAGTGCTAGATCCAATTTTCCACTCTCTGGAACTTGATCGTTCCCAGTGAAAACGGATGGCTGTGAGAAACTTGCTACCTCGTGGACCAGAGCTTTGATACCCGTCATTGCTTTGTTGGTTACTTCCAACGTTTTTCCATTCTTCTTATTTCCTTCCTCCTCTTCAGTGGTCTGCAATGTTATATCCTCAATCAAGTGGAAAAACTTTTTATGCAGCAAACTTCCTACCTCATAAACCATAGCTTCGAAATCCGTTATTGCAATATTACTGGGTCCTATCTCCATGGCGATAATAAATAGAAGAAGAGTGACAAAGAAAAAATAAAAGAAACGTCCTACCTCATAAACCATAGCTTCAATATCTATCACTATAGTCTTGTTGGGCTGCAAATGCATTGTGGTGTCCCCAAGAAATGTAATAAGAAATCCAAGTTCGGTCCGGAGATTTTGAATCGAACCCTTTACACGAGCAATGGAATCTGCCTCAAAATATAGGATAACTTCTACCATTTGGAGGAGAAAGTTGATAAAGGCCGCAACAACTTGATTCGAATTGAGATTAAGACTAACATGGGACATGATTTGCTGGTTCGGGACTGTGAAGAACACCTTAAGCTTTTGCACAAGTGACACTAATGCATTGAAATTGTTTCTGAGTGTATCGTTATATGTGAATTCTGATACAAACATAAGGCTCTCTAACGGATCAATTGCATGTCCATGTTGGGATGACGACTTTGATATATGCAATTCCTCCTCTGATGAGTAGTTCTGAGGTAGTAGAATTCCAATGAGGTAGTAGAGCAAGGACTCTCTCCGAGACTCCTCTGATGAGTAGTTCTGAGACGTTACAGAGAGATCCAATTCTTCACCTCTGATGACATTGATAATGGAAAAAAGAAGGATAATGAAAGTGAAAGTAGTCTTTGTGTTTAAAGCATTAAAATTGAGTACCTTATAGCTTCGAAGCCATGGAAATGGAGCTTGTAGCTAAGAAAATCAAATAAAAGCCACAAAGGAAAGGAAATGTAAACAGAAGAAGAAGATTATAGCTTTGTAGTCAAAGAGAACAAAGGAATCTTTGGATTAATTGAATTCCTTTTCTTGTAATTTAGCTCATATACATATAGCGGTGTCAACGAGCTGAGCCGAGCCGAGCCCGAGCCAGCCGAGCCCGGCCAAAAAAAGGAGGCTCGGCCCGAGCTTTGGCGCGGGGCAACCGAGCCCGGCTCGGGCTTTTTCCGAGCCGAGCCCGAGCCGCCCGAGCCCCCGAGCTTTTTTGCCACCGCTATATACATAGACGGACCACTTAACTTTCTCTCTTAAAACTCTCTTCACATGTATACACAGAACACAATGTGTCAATTTACTAATTTATTATGTAATGCAAAGTATGTGATTGTTATTTTTAATTATGAATATTTTTGTTTTTTTAAATATTTTTAATGGCAAATTTGTAAATTATTAGCAGATATTATTTTTTGTTACCATACTATGTACGGTGTAAGTTTAGGAAATACAGTATGTAAAGTATAATTACACCTTAAACTATAAAGTATAAATACAACTTAAACAAAAGGGGTATTTTGTAAATTTCTCTATGTTTTACCTACTAAATATGAACGGAAAGCGATCTTGACATCAATTGTTGGACTAATATGCTATGAATTATTCTTCAATATACATTCTACCCATTCGGTACGAATGTGAACTTGACCACACTTTTTGGACTAAAAGGTAAAGGCATTTCCATGTCTTGACATTTTGAGGGGAAAAAGTCATTAATTAAAGACCCGACGGACTCAGATGGGAAAGTGAACTCTTAAATTATATTAAATAAGCTACCTGAATGATATCTTCTTGACTTGTCACCAATATATCTTTTTTTTTCGTAAGACGTCTAATAATTAGATTGAGACTAAATTGACCGTTTCTTCCTCCTAATTATTATCATACTTAAGCTTAGATTTTCTTTATCAGTTTTTTCATCATACGATTATTGGTTTAATCTAGTCGTACTGATATCAGATTCAAACTGCTTTAAAAATATTTTGACTGTACCCAGTAACTTATCAAATAGGTGATGGATTTTGAGCGTGAATGAGTGCTCACTATTTCGATTCGTATCAGCTTCCAACATATCGAGATATTGATCATATAATTAGATGTCACTCATCGGCACATCAAAGAACCACAAGTTCATGAATAGAAGTCACCACCTTGTAGAAAATTTAGGTAATTCATAATATAGTAACGTGTGATTTGTTTTTATTTAGAATCATGTTATATAAATTAATCTACACTTACTAATCGTGTCCAATATATTTTTGGGTGTAATAGAGTCATTACTCGTGAGTAGAAACTATTGTTATGGTCAAGAAAAACAACGTATTGCAATTGGTAAAGTAACAATCACTAAGACTTTATTAAGAAAAGTGTCTACCACTATTCACGAGTTAAGACAAATTAATTTTCGATATAATATGTACTTTTCTACGTAAGTATCAAATTCATATTATCACAACGCAATCGGTTGATGAGAGCACTTTGTGTTACGAACACGATTTGTACATAATGAAGAACAAAACAAAATAATAAAACAGTAGCAAAAATAGTGTATTTTAGAGGAAATATATACCTTCCCATTGATATTTCGAGGAAGCAATAAATCTCGGGACAAACCATATGTGAAAATAATTCTCTACATATTATTTACAGATTTTGCCTCTAAAAATATAGGCTTAAAACACATGAATATTCCACCAACTCCAAAACATAGTACGCTAACACATAATGTCAAATAATTAAAAAAAAACATAGTACCCTTTTAACCGCTTGGACAAATTTAAACTAAATATTAGATACAATAAAATTGTAAAATCAAAAGACTAATAAATTAAATTTGTAACTAACTTTCACATGAAGCTGTAAAATATTTGCTTTTTAGGTCATCATTCGCTAGTCCGTAGACTTCTCCAGCGTTATGATCTATGAAGTTTTTCTTATTTTAATCGAATGCATTGCACAAATTAACCTTAGGAAAAATTTAATCAGTGCGATTGTGGACAGGGACATCGATTAGTTGGGACGAAATCCTTTATTCTTATATTTAATTAGTGTGATTATGAAATATGCATTGGACGACGGATTTTATATTTACTGTTACTTATTACTACAATAAAGCCATGAGTATGTGAAAAATTTAACAGAACGTATACCGATGCTGACATGGCAAAATGTGATTGGACTTTTTTATCTTTTTTTTTTCTCATCTTTTCAATGATGTCGTGCTACTATCCTCTTAATAAAGTGAGTGGCGACCGAAGTACACAAAGTCTTCTCTCAATTATTATTCGAGTCATAATATTCACATGTTTTGAGAATTAAAATTTTCAGATTCTTTACCTTTTGCTAGTGAGAAGCACGTGCAAGGCACGTGTCATGATATAGTTGACTACATAATAGCGTATGTATAAAAAAAATATTTATGTCAAGTATTAGTTACATAAAATTTTCTTAAAAGTTAGTAAATGTTTCGAGGCAACAGCGGTTCATATGAACAGTAAAAGAAGACTCACTCCTAAAAAAATGAACATGCATATACAAATAAAAACCAAAGTGAAA